>ML845332.1:13611-32781 GCA_009831015.1 Picea engelmannii
AAAGTCATGATGAAGAACAATATATGAAAGACTTATTAATAAAATCATTATGAGAACTAGAACTAGAGGTTTTCCCAGATGGAGGGAGAATACTATGATGATTACTTGTTCCAATAAGCCGAACATATCTCTACATGAGTCATTATATCATCTGCAACATCCATGAGTTGGTGTTCTACATCAGATGAATTCAAAGAATGTTCTGCAGAGAAATTGAATAAAGAGCGTATGAAGAGAAACCTAAAGACTTTGAGGCATACCAGAAAGAGACCCTTGCTTGTAGACATAAGAAGACAACTTGGTGGAGAACCTCCAATGCACATCAAAAGCGTGGTGAATTTTTTCTATAACAAAGATATTGTATCAAGATGATTACTCAGTAGATCAGATCTCATGATGACAGAAGAAGTGCCACATGGATATGTTCCAATTTTCCAACAATGACATACTTTATTGATCAGAGCTACATGAAGCCTTCAAAGAAAACTAGTGTTCCAGAACAAAGTACATTTGAAATCAAGCATTACATTATCCGTGATGAAGTCCAGAAAGGAGAAAATGGTTCTCCAAAACATATCTCCACAGATAAGAAGATAAGAAAACATTTTGGTAAAACTTCTATCCAAGATAAAAGAATTTGTGTACTCAAGATGGAGCTCGTGGAGACGACTTCCTTATTGAAAAAGGAAGAGATGACTCCCAGGTTGGGAGGGAGCACTGGAAATATTATTGAGGACATTCATTTTCAAGATTGAAAAATATTCCATCTTGGACAGATTCTTTCCTGTTCGGAAAGTGGATTGAGATTTTTGATGGACAACGATTTCCCATTGTGGTTAACATGGGAAATGGTCCATATTTGATGTATCATAGACATCGACTTCCCATTGTGTTTAACATGGGGAGTGGTCTAGGGAAGTCTCTCTTCTTGAGGGTTACTCAAGAAGACTGGCCCGCCTCATTGGACAACGATTTTTCATTGTGGTTAACATGAGGAATGGTCTGTTTTGGAGGTTGGTACAGGACAATATTTTCCTCTTGTGGTTAATAGAGGAAATGGTACATACAATCATTCCTTAGGGTTTATACATTCTCTCCAGGGTCAAGGCTCAACAATCAGGGACATACATTCCTTAGGGTTTATACATTCTCTCCAAGGTCAAGGCTCAACAATCAGGGACATACATTCCTTAGGGTTTATACATTCTCTCCAGGGTGCACTTTGATTAGTGTAGGAAGAATGGCCCAGGGTGGGGAATGGTCTAGGTTTAGAAGACATGACAATAATTCTTCCTTTATTGAGAAGAATAGTCCATATATCTCATTGTTCTACTCTGAGGGAAGATATTCTTTCAGATCTCACAGATGTAAGTGAAATATTGTCCTAGATGATTCAGTTTATATCATAACATTGTTTCTGTGCAGGTTGATATCAGATGATTGTTATGAAGACTGTATGATAGTAGATGTATACTACTATGGTGGATGTTTTCCATTGTTCGTGGCTATACGTTACTGATCAAGTACTTGTTTTCTAATTGGTGTGGTAGTGTACCATTGGATTGTAGTTATGTACTACTATGGATATACACAGTTGTGTTCTATTTTGTTTCAATTTCCTTGAAAACTATTAGAAGTATTGGAAATGATTATCAGTTAGATGGATAATCAAAGGACAAAGATTTCCCAGATGGAAAATGGTTCAGAGCATTTACTCTTCTATATTAGAAGAATGGTTCTTGTATCACTCTGTGGAGTGAGCATCATGTTTGATTACTCAGATAGAGTATGGTTTCAAGAGATGATGCAGTTGATGACAGTGATGATGATGATGGTGCTCATGATCTAGTCTATACAACTATGTTGATGCTACATGGTGAATGGTATGTTTTTGTGCTCAAGACAATTATTTGTAATACCTCCGTAGCTAGGAGGGAGTGTTGATATTATGGTAGCTGCGGGAGGTATTTACCTCCACGTGTAAACCCGACGAGGATAGAATACCTTGGGAAGTAAGAAGAAACCCTAATGAGTTGGCTAATAACCCTAGAATACTTGTTAGCTCAAGAAGTTAATTTATATTAGGTTATTAGCCTCCAAGAGAAGAAGTCGGCCAGAAATAATAATATATACTGAATAGACAGATACCCAGAATGAGAAGTCCACCCAGGAAGTTAGCAAGAATTAGTATAAATACAGGAGGCCAGTTCTCATTCTGCTAGGCAGTCTCAGAATTGAAGAGCAACAACTTGTGCACACTACAGTGCCCAGTCTTGTGCGCAGGTTTGAGGAGAGTTTCCATTGCAACTGCTGTAGCTAGCAGATCACATTTGGTTTGGACTATCTCTTGGATATGGTTTGGAACATATGATCAACTCTTGTCGGTGCGCTATCCTTGGGGAAAGGTGCGCTACCCTTTGTTTGGCTATCTAGCCCAGGGTTTGATTCCAGAGTGATTCTCTATCAAGGTTAAGGTGCTTGGAGGGTGTCTTCAGCCTATGGTTGGGTGACAATAGAGATATTGTCAATGGTAAAATGAGCACATCCATTATATTATAACAATACAAAGGTCAGATGCACATTGGGATGGAAATGCCACTGTTAGCGATAAAATTTGCATATTAGTGTATTCTTACGCTATTGCTGACCTAGATCCTTTCTCCTCACATATGGATGAGGAGGATCCTTTTATAGAGCCCGTATGGGCCTTCCAATCATCTTGTTTGCAATATTTCCTCAATGATACTTTACCTTCATATGAAGCCATATTAGAGGCCATGTATGGTCCTGATAGGCCTTGGGACGATATGCATCATCGCTCCTATTTCCTCCCAGAGCTTGTTAGGATCGAACAGGATGAATTTAGATCTACATTGAGTGAGATGGCCAGTCATGCTATGGATCCATTAGATTCACATGGTATTTATTCCAAAGGAAACATGGAGAATATTTCTCTTACCGTCACGATCAACATCTCTCAAATTCCTGGAAAAATTGAGAATTTATATATCGGTGCAGATAGTTCACCTGGAGAAATTCAGATCTACACCTATCTCTTCAAATAATTTCGGGATGTATTTGCTTGGTCGTATGAAGAGATTCCAAGGATTGAACCCAACATTGTCGAACATGATATCAAGACCTATCCAGATGCTAGACATATTCGACAATGTCTTAGATTTTTTAATCTTAGGAAGGCTCCTTCTATTAAGGAAGAGGTAGAGAAGCTACTTAATGTTGGTTTCATCTACCTGCTTCCCTTGACTGAATGGGTGTCCAACCCCATGTCCGTGATTAAAAAACAAGGAACCATACACGTATGTTTTGATTTTCGAGAAATGAACAAGGATTATCCTAAAGATAACTTCCTAACTCCTTTCATTGACCAGATTGTTGATGAGTGTGCGAGAAGTGAAACATTTTATTTTATGGATATATTTTTAGGGTATAATAAAATTCAAATCAAACTCAAGGATCAACATAAGATGACGTTTATTTGTCCTTGGGGTACTTTTGCATACTAAAAATTTCCTTTCAGCCTTAAAAACATCGAAGCAACCTTCCAATGTGCCATGACCTTTGGTTTTCATGATCTCAAGAATATTGTTGAAGCTTACCTAGATGATATTGTTTCTCATTCTTGCAAGAGAGTACATCACTCCACTCACCTTCTATTCGTATTTGAGATATGTTGTTACTATCGCATTCGATTGAACCCTCACAAGTGCATATTTTTTGGTAGGTCTAGCCATATTTTAGGATTCTTAGTATCTGAGTATGGGATCATGGTATATCATATGAAGGTTGAGGAAATAATTCGATTACCTCCCTCGTCCAACATTCGACAACTTCAAGGTTTATAGGGGAAGGCTAATTTATTTCATTGGTTCATACTGAACTATGCCAATCTAACTAAGGTTTTTATGCATATTTTGAATAAGGATACTCCATTTATATGGGATGAGAGAGACCAAAAATATTTCTATGCTCTTAAGAAAGCTTTGGTATCAACACCTCTAGTGAAGCCTCCAGACTACAATAGAGACTATTTTATTTATATCACTGCATATGAAAGGACGATTGGTATGGTTCTAGTTCAGGAGGATGATGAACTCCATGATCACATTGTCTACTATCCGAGTCGAAACCTATTCACTCCTGAACTTAAATACTCTCACGTAGAGAAACTAGCCTTGGCCACCATACATGCAGTTCAAAGATTACGACATTATATAGTACTTTGCAAAACTATCGTAGTTGCGTATATCAATCCATTTCAATACGTCCTCACCAATTTTATCATAGGGGGGAAATAAAATAAGTGGATTGCTATTTTGCAAGAATTTGATCTTGATTTCTCTTCGATGAAGTCTAAGAAATCGCTAGTTTTTTCCAAGTTGATATTGAACTTACCTCGACTAGATGAGGAAATTTTTCATGATTATTCATTCGCGGATGAACATATATTCCTTATATCGTCTTTGGACCTCTGGTATGGAGACATTCTAATTTATATTCAAACCTTGAATCTATCCCAGTATTTTTCGAGAGACGTTCTATGACATATATGTCATCAGGATAAAAACTACCTTATCATTGGCAACACTTTGTATCATTGAGGAGTAGATAATATTTTACGTCATTTCTTGACTCACGAGGAAGTTGAGTCTATTCTGAATGAATATCATAGTAGGTCTTGTGGTGGTCATTTATCCGGGCTTACGACAACCCCAAAAATATTGCGAGCCAATTATTCTTGTCTATCAACTTTGTAAGATTGTGTTGAAGTGGTCAAGAAGTGTCACCCTTGCTAGGTGTTTGATTGGAAAATGCGCTTGCACCCAACCCCTCTTCACCCAGTCATCACCATTGGTCCCTTCACCAAGTGGGGGTATATTTTATGGACTGTAACCTAGCTTCAGCTGGGGGGAATCAACATATCATTGTGGTCATGGATTACTTCACTAAATGGGCAGAGGCCATGACTACCATTAAATCCGATGGTAATACTGCAACATTCTTCATTTTCAACCAAATTATAGCTGGTTTTAGAATCCTAAGAGATATTGTCATTGATCATGGAAGTCACTTTCAGAATGAATTGATGAAAGCGTTAGCATCAAAACTAGGGTTTAAGCATGGTCATTGTTCCCCTTACTATCCCCGGGAAAATGCACAAGTAGAGGCGGTGAATAAATATCTCAAGTCCATATTGCAAAAATATATTAGCCATAGTAAATATGACTAGAATCTAATGCTTTACCCTGCACTTTGGGCATATCAAACCTCGATAAAGACTTCCATTGGTTTTTCTCCTTTTCAATTAGTACATGGCATGGAGTCTATTCTTACAATTGAATGTGAAATACCTTCCCTCAAGCTGACAATTGAGCTCCTATATGACATATCTGATATTGAAGAATGCCTCGTACACCTAGAATGACTTGATGAGCAACGTTGATATTCCTCTATGTGATGCAAGAGCATTGTCAACATCAAGCGAGCATGGGGGCAAGCGCCACACATTTTGAGCATATGCTAAATTGTTTAAAAACTTTTGAAGAGTGGATGCGCCAAACTTAAATGTGATAGTTAAGGAGAGGCGTACTTATGTATTGAAAAGGACCTTGAGCGATCTCCTCTCATCCATAGTAGGTAGAAGGCATTTATGTAAGTAGGTAGAATTGAATATTAGATTAGACAGTTTTAGAAGGAATGGAGGGAAAACATATATAGACACCCTCATTGTGTATTTGTAACATTATTGAAGAGCATAGGAGAGAAGCAGAGAGTTGGGTAGCAGACTCCATGTACAAAAGTTCTGCATTAATACAAAGAAGTTGTGATTCAGATTCATGGTGTTTGTATATTCTCTGTGTATGCATATTCAAATGTTATGCTCTTGAATGTTTTGCTCTTTCTGTCATGAAATTGCTTTTATGCTATGTATGAATGATTTCCTGTTGAATATTTGGAATTGAGAGAGGAAGAGTAAGGAGAATGAGTTTCAATTTCTTCTCTGTCTGAGCAAGATTCCTACAAGGAGTGCAGTTGAATTGTCTGCAAGGAGTGCGTCGACAAGGAGTTTAGAGGGTTGTCTCTGAAAGCTCATAAGAGCTAGCGGTTGTTCTCATTGCCTCAGAGTGTGGTTAGGCACAGGTGCCATGCAAGGAATGCGCAGGCCAAGGAGAGTCTCAAGGTTACGGACCTG
Organism: Picea engelmannii; assembly: GCA_009831015.1. Taxonomy (NCBI): domain Eukaryota; kingdom Viridiplantae; phylum Streptophyta; class Pinopsida; order Pinales; family Pinaceae; genus Picea; species Picea engelmannii. Next base: position 19,823 of record ML845332.1, read on the forward strand.
AGCCAAGTATCGAAGGACTACTAATACAGGTGTGCACAGAGTCGAAGTAGCTAACATTTGAAGGTGCCTACAGGTTGCATAAGGAGTGTGCGCCAGAGTATTTCCTAAGGCTCGAAGTTGTGAGAAGCGTAGGAGGACTAAAGACTTTGAAAACATTGAGGGGCATCGAAAGTTCATAGTGTAGGAAGATAAGTCCAGGGAAGAGTCCTTGGTTTCCTTCGTAAAAATCGTCAAAGGGAAGAGATCGACGGTCAGGAATCTGTGGGGAGGATTTGCAAAATCCCGCCAGCTGTCAGATCTGCCAGACAAGCGAGGGTGTTACGGCTACGTCCCGAGTTCAAGCTCAGGAGATTGTGGACCGCCAGATATCATTCAAATACCCGTCAGCCATTGGATTGACCGAGAGTTGTACGAAGTTTAAATGTCATGAATGGGAGGAGGAAAGTTCCGACGAGAGGCGTGGCCATCAAAAATTCGGCATTCGTGAAATCGAGAATCACGAGGACGAGTGATCAGGAATTTTCATAGTGAAAATCCCGCAATCAATCTGAGTCGTCCATCTTGAGGAGATAGGTGGAAATCATCTAGAACCCGTCGACATTTCGGCGGCCGGGGTTTTAAGTTGACAAAGAACTTGTGTCATCGAGGCATCAAAAGTCTCGAAATCCCGAGGTTGAATTGGGACCATCCATCTTAAGGGGACACGTGGCGAAGATCTAAGATCTCGGGAAAGGTCCCGAAAGGGAAGACTCCATTGGAGTTTCAGGATTCGGCAAATCGGGAGTCCTGTGAGCAAGAGATCAGGAAAATCCATGTTGGAAACCTCGTAAACAATCAGATTCATCCATCAGTTGGGACACGTGGACAATATCAGAAGCCCATCGGCATTTTGATCATCAGGACTCATACAAGCAAGTGGTTTGGCTTGGAAGTTAGTGGAACCCTGAGGGTAAATATAAACCATCCATCCACTTGGGACGTGTGTCAGAAATCCGAAGAAAGTCAGGGATCAACATTTCGTGAGTCCTAGAGGACTTGCAATTTGAAATCGCGAAGTCTGATTCTTCGAAAAGAGGAGAGCTCCGTGTGGGACCCAACAGACGTCATCTCGTCATAACAAGGCATCAAGAATTTCCATGGAGAAAACCTCGAAGCGGCGAGGACCATCCATTCTAGAGGATACGTGGTGACAATCGCGATCGTCAAGAAATTTCCTGAAAGGAAAGTCATCCATCGGAAAATCGTGAATCAGGAAATTGGGGATTCCGTGGACAAGAGGTTTAGTGCATTTTGACATTCGAAACCCCGAACCCCGATAAAAGGTATGACTGTGGTCATATAAAGGTAGGTCACATGACTAGGGCATAGACAGGAGGGGCTAAAGCAAAAAGGGAGCATATCGGGAAAGCGAAGATCGGGAAATCGGGAACCAAAGGGTCATGACATCGGGATTTTGAAAACCCCGAAACTCGATTGTGACTTTTTGTGGTGAACGGAGAAGGGACCAAACCTAAAGGCTGCAAGGTGTCGAAAAAGACCTGTGGGTCAAATATAAATAAATATTCCAGGGGAGAATCGAAGGAGCCACTCCGGCTCGAGGGTGAATTTTGAACGATCCTTAAAGACCGGGAGGTCAGCGCAGAGGCCCATTGCTGAGGCAAGGGGGGGCACCTGTTTCACTATGGCTATCGAAGTGAATAGACAACATGTTAAGGTTCAATATGATAGGACTTCTTGTCCTCGGAAGTACATTGAGGGTGACTTGGTTCTCTTATATGACCAAGCCAAAGAACTGTTGGGGGAAGGAAAGTTCAACCCCATGTGGCATGGTCCCTATATCATGTGATGTGTCTTATATAAAGGATCCTATGAATTGGAATATTATGAAGGGAATATGCTGGATGAGCCCATAAATGGGCTCTACCTTAAAAGGAATTAATCTTGATCCCTCAAGCTTGGGGGTGACCTTTTGTATAATAGTGTATCTTAGTGTATATACATCTTTTCCTTTGTGTCATTGGATTGTTGATCAAGTTTTCCCTTGGTTGGAATATGTCAACGAAGTTTGCAGTTTACTTAGGATTCATGGATGGTGGCAGTCATCATACTTGGAACATGGTTTCCCCTGCTTGGGTCATTTACTCACCCGAGGGATGACTGGTGTTTTCAAGTGGCATTCATATGGAGCCATCAACGAATAATGTGGCTTAGTATAACATCATTATAGAACTATCACATGATGCCATTTCTCATGGTGTTTGGTATTTAGAGGTTCACTTGGACTCCCATTTAGTCATATGTTAGTTAAAGGACAATTATAGTGTGTGAGACCCTACTCTACTTCGATGATTCCTATGGGTATGAATTTTGGAACGATATTATGATATTCTTACTTATAATCACATACCTAGAAGTTCTAATCATATATCCGATGCATATGATAATTATATTTTAGATTGGAATTTTTCACATAACTAAGCAAATAAAACACATTCATGCATGTACACATTCTAACATATATAAGTAAATACGAAGACCAATTTTTTTATATATTTCATCCGTTCAAAAAATATGGTGTCATAGTAAAAAATGGGGCTCACACCCTCAAAATACATATATGTACGGTATATAATATGACCATGAAATCGACACCTGTGGCGTCGGATGTGTATAATGATAACACACTATGGATTTTAAGATATGCCAAAAGAGTCACACCCACACATGGGGTACACCAACTACCTGTCACTGCATAGACTCCGACAGATCCTCCACTTGAACCATAGGAATCATGTGCACCAATCGAGATAGGTTATCCTATACATTCTGTAGCACTCTCTCTGTATCTCCTCCCACATGCTCATCTCCTCGGCTCCTCCGTCGATGTCGTGGGAATCCCTCTAGCTGTTGCGGAACTACATATGTGTAACAAAGCAATTGTGAATACTTGATACCATACAAAAATATTTGTGTTTTTTTATTCTTATTGAAAAAAATTAAAAAAAATGAAATATATAAAAACATTTCTTACCAATATCACCATAAACAGAACCTGGTGGAAAAGGCATGTCCAGATCTCCTCTGTAGTTGATCCCTACATAAGAGTAGTCTTCAATGGCTATGAAATGTCGATGCCACCAGAAAAATAACTCATAATTGTAGAGATTGGCACCCTACCACCTCCTATCCTATCCTCCTCATCACGTCAATCCACCATGACATGGCTGGATCACACGGTCGATGTGCAGTAACCCACTCAAAGAAAAAGATATAAAGAATGGATGAAAATCCAGAATTTTTCTTTTTCCCTTGTTTACAATCCATTAGATGGTTCTTCATGTTATCCAGTAGTGAGGTACACCAATCATAAAATGTGGGTCATAAATACTTCACCACATAGAACATGATTGGCCTTGATGCCAAGTGCAACGAGGTCGACCTCGAAATCTGTAGCGCACCCTTTTCAGGATACCAAGGCTTAAACGATCTTAAAAGAAGTCTATAACACCACTTTTTACATAACTCATATAGGTATTATATAATCCACATGCATTTAAAAAAATAAACACATTTAAGCTTAGAGTAAAACATATTATTTACTGCTATAATTAACAATCAATAGCGTTTCATATTAATTCATATACACAGTGGAAATCATGATAACATAAGAAGCACAGTCATGCAAAACATGATTAAGCATAAACAAGTACTTATCTTTTAACAGTGGTAAAATCCGCCAACCAAGTGCAGGCCTCCCATGAACCTCCCAGCCTTAGACCACATTGCTCATCAGCTCAGTAGTGGATCACCCCCGAGCTGGGACTAAGCTCCACCCCAAGGCAAGGAATCCTAGGCTCGGATGAGGTTATAGGGAAAAAAACACATAGCCACAAGGATGGGATTCTCTCCCAGGAACCTCTCACGCTCACTGCCCACAAACCCTCATTCCCCACATGCCTGTTACACCCCAAGAGTATACACCTTATCTATCACTTGGACAGTCTTTCGGCTGCTAACCTCCCTTGCCTTGGGTTACAACAACAGACCGGACTGAAAGTCTCCGGGCTCTGTGACAGCTACAGAGTTCTTTCCAGTAGTCCTCTCCTTCCTCTGCGCACTCTCTCACCTGGAGAGAATCTCTCACAGGCCAACAAGCCACACGCAGTCTAGTACTGCGTGGTCACAACAACCCACGGGGAAAATAGACACATGCTTTCCCAAACTGGTTCAACAATCACAGAACGGTCTCACGGTCACGGCTTTGGAACAGAGCCTCCACGCATGGGTTCAATCAGTTGGATAGAGGATGCACATGGATTATCAAAGACAACACAAGATTTTTGACTCTCAGGAACGCACGAGGATTTCTCTGCAGGGGTCGGGTTGGTCGTACTATCCAGGGCTCCGTACGCGTTCAGGAAATCGGGTAGAATGGAGTAGGGACCCTTCTAATGGCTCATCCTAGCCATTTTATTCACATGCACCAGGGTTGACACTTTTCACCCATAGAACTGCATGCGTTCCATCAGCATGCATCACCTTCCTTGGTCAAGAACTTAGGACAAAAAATATAAATGGCACATGTTCTTTTGGAATAATAATAAAATATTATTCCCAGGCTTAAGCCCCCTAGGCTAAACACTTAGCTCCTTTTTCCCAACTTCCAGCCCCTAATTCCTTGCCTTCTCTGTGGAAGCTCAGTCCCCCTTCACTCATTCATCATGGTTGGTCTGCACCTGGCGGTGTTTACAATTTTTATTAAATGTTTTTCATACATACAAGTACCAAATCAGGCCCTTGGCCTCCAACCCTTAGGCTCCTTGGCCTAACAAACACATAAGCCAACAACTTATAAAAACTTGGCTCACCAGCTTATAAAACATAATTACAATTTCTTTCAGAACATGGTTTGCAACGGGGCTCAGCCTTGGGGACACTACAATCCCCCTCCCCTTATTTTTTCATTGTCCTCAGTGCAACTTTACACAGCATTTGCAAGCTTTTCAAAAATTTTCAAAAAGATGCAGGTACTCTACCTGCATAACATCTGTATTCTCCCATGTCGCGTCCTCAAGGCCGTACCAGGTCCACTAGACCTTTACAAGCTCTATAGCTTGATTCCAGAGTTGTTTTCTTTTCTTGTCCAATATGCACATAGGATGCACTTGCAGGACACCTTCTGGTTCCACCTAAACCACATTCCAATCGATAACATGATTAGCATCAGGTACATATTTCTTAAGCAGTGAAACATGAAACACATTATGTACAGTCATAGATGCAGGTAGTGCAAGCATGTATGCAACTGGCCCAATCCTTTCTAGGATCTCAAATGGCCCACAAAATATTGTTGCCAACTTGGTGCAACTTCCCAGCTTCAGGGAACTCCTGTTAGTTTTCACTTTCAGGAAAACATGGTCACCCACTTTGAATTCTCTATGGGTTCTGTTACTGTCAGCGTAACTTTTCTGCCTGTCCTGGGCAACTTTTAGATTCTTTTTAATTTTTATCATTTGATCTTCCATCTCTTTGAGTAGTTCAAGACCAACTACTGCTCTGTCAGCTGGATTATCCCAGCTCACTGGAGTGTTTCACTTTCTTCCATAAAGTGCTTCGAATGGGCTCATCTTCAATGATGCATGATACCCATTATTTTAGGCGAATTCTACCAAATGCAGGTAGTCTTCCCATCTTGATGGTTTATCCATCACATACATTCTCAGTATGTCTTCTATTACCCTGTTCAAGCTCTCTGTCTGACCATCAGACTCAGGATGATATGCTATACTAAAGTTCAGATTCGTTCTGAATCCCTTGAACAATCCTTTCCATAAATTCGAGGTGAATTTCGGGTCCCTATTAGACACAATTGTCTTAGGAATTCCATGCAAGCGTGCCACTTCTTTTAAGAAGATATCAACAACATCTGTTGCCCTGTGATTGGTTTTCAGTGGAATGAAATGGGCGACTTTTGTAAGATTTTCCACCACAACCATGATTGAATCATGCTGCTTGCTTGTTCTCGGCAATCCTGTGATAAAATCCATTGTTACCACGTCCCATTTCCATTCAGGAATGGGTAAAGGCTGCAACAACCCTGCTGGGTGCCTATGATGAGCCTTAACCTTCTGGAACTCCATACATCTGGCGATGTATTCAACATTTTCCTTCTTTAGACCCAGCCAAAAATAATGGCTTTTGACTGCTGCCACAATCTTCTAATATCCAGGATGTCCAAAATAAGCCACGTTATGCATCTCCCTTAGAATTGCCAGCTTCAATTCTCAGACATTGGGTACATACACTCTGCTTTTATACAAAAGTAAGTCATCAGTTCCCAAAGAGTAACTTTCCTTGGTCTGTGGTCTCTCACGTTGTTGTAGCTTTGCTACTAAACCTCTGTACTGCAAATCAACATCTGCAGCTTCCAAAATTCTATCTTTAATCTCAGTCCTGTACATGCTAATGGTTGTAGCATGTAATTCATGCACTTTTCTGCTGAGTGCATCAACCACCTTATTTTCTTTCCCTTTGATATGCTTGATATCAAAGTCATATTTGCACAGAAACTCCAGCCATCTAGTTTTCCTGGCATTTAAAGTCGTCTGATCAAATAAATACTTCAGACCATTATGGTCTATTCTCAACTCAAATCTTTTTCCCATGAGGTAATGTCTCCATTTCCTCAAGGTGTGGACGATTGCTGCTAGCTCTAAATCATGAGTGGCATAATTCCTTTCATGCTCTTTCAGCTTTCGGGAATTATAACAAATTAAAAATCCCTCTTGGTTGAGAACTCCTCCCAACCCCTCCTTACAAGCATCGGTGCACACTACGTAATCCTTATTTGGATCTGCAATCTTCAGGATTGGAGTGCTGGTTAGCAGCTGCTTCAATCCCTAGAAACTACTCTCACACTCTTCAGTCCACTGAAACTTCTTCTCCTTCCTTTGCAAGGAAGTAATAGGGTGAGATATCTTTGAGAATCTGGCTATAAACCTTCTGTAGTAGCCTACCAGACCCATAAAAGATCTAACTTCTTCCATATTCCTTGGCGCTGAGCATTCTCGAATGGCCTCAACCTTTTCAGGATCCACAATGATCTCGTCTTCTGAAATAATATGTCCCAAGTAGTGGATCTGCCTTTGATAAAATGAGCACTTGCTTAGTTTTGCGTACAACTGGTGTTCTCTCAACACTTGCAACACCATTCTCAGGTGTTTCTCATGTTCTTCCTCTGTCTTGGAATACGCCAAGATATTGTCTAGGAAGACTATGACAAACTTGTCCAAATAATCTCTGAACTCATAATGACCATACCTTGTTCTAAAGGTGGTCTTGCTGATGTCCTCATCATTTATTCTCACTTGGTGATATCCAGATCTAAGATCTATTTTTGAAAATATTTTCGCATCCTTCAACCGATCAAAAAGATCATCAATCCTTGGCAGAGGATACTTGTTCTTGACAGTTACCTTATTCAACTGCCCGAAATCAATGCACAATCTCAGCGTCCCATCTTTCTTCTTCACGAATAGGACCAGGGCTCCCCATGGTGACACGCTGGGGTGAATGTATCCCTTCTTTAGGATCTCTTCGAGCTGCAATTGCAACTCTTTCATCTCTGGCGTACTCATTCTATAAGGAGCCTTCGAAACTGGAGCTACTCCAAGCATCGAATTTATAGAAAAATCAATGTCCCTCTTCGGAGGTAGTCCCGGTACCTCCTGAAATACGTCCTTGAACTCTTTGAGTACCTCGTTATCTTCTAGATTCGAGACTACATCTCAGGATGCTTCTTCCACCTGAGCTGCAAATAATTGACAACCTTTCTGGTAACATTTCTTCAGTTGCATGGCTGAGATTTCCCTAACAGCCACAGCTCTAGGAATTCCTTGGAATGTTACCTAATTTCCCTCTTCGTTCAAGCATGTAAACCTCTTGTTACGACAATCCAGAAGGGCATGGTGCTGGTCCAACCAATCCATCCCAATTAAGCAATCGTATGAGTCTAAAGGAAGAATGTTCAATTCAGCCTTAGTGCTCATTCCTTTCATGTCTATTGAACATGACTTAACCAATTCAATGACCTTCCTTTTGGTTCCTATGGACAACTTCACTAGCCAAGACTTTTCATGTTTGCTTCTTGTTAAATGCAAACTTTCCACCACTCTAGGATCTATATAACTATGGATAGCCCCTGAATCAATTAAAATAACAAGTGGTCGGTTGTTGATCGTACCTTCTACTTCAATCATGTACGATTGAAATTCTTCTTGCTTTTTGTCCAGGGATGCGTAGATCCTTGGCATTCTGCTGCCCAAATCCTGCACTATTTCAGCTTGCTGAACAATATGGATAGTTCTCGCTTTATCTTTTCTATGGGGGCAGTCTCTATACCTATGATTCCCTTTACAACCCCAACACTCAATAGGTGGTGGTCTTGGCATCTGCTCACCCCCTTCAATTTTCCTGGGCTCTCTAAAAGATGACTATCCCCAAGGATTGTTCCTGAAAAAGGGGGGCCTGTTTCCCTTCTACCTCTGTTCTTTCTTAAACCTCTTCTAGTCATCCCAAGCCTTCCGAAAGGTAGGATTTTCTCTTTGTTGTTCGTATAAGAATTTCACCCTTCTTATGGTTTCTTCCATGGTCTTAGGATCGTCATATTGAATCTTGTCACCAATGGAAGTTGGCAGTCTTCTCAGATACCTATGAATTTTGGCAGCCTCATCTTTGATGAACGAAACATACTTCAGTAATTCCAGAAAACTTCATTCATACTCATCAATGGTCATGCTGCCCAACTTGAGTTCGAAGAACTCCTTCCTCTTTCTTTCATAGTACCTTTTATTTAGGTATTTCTTCTCGAAATACCTCCTAAATTCCTTCCAAGTGACCTCTTTCTCTCTGATGTGTTTCACCTGCACAAACGAATCCCACCACATGGATGCTTCTTTCAGCTGGTACATTGCAATTCTTCCTTCTATATAGGAAGAATAATTCTGCAGTTGGAAGTATTTCTTCATACCTAGCAACCATGTTTCGGCATCTTCCTCCTTCTTATGTTCAACATCGAATTTAAGCGGTTTAATCTTGTTGATTTCCCCTTTCAATTCATCCCTTCCATATTTTCAGTGTTTTTTGATAGGAGACAAGCTTGAACTACTGTATGTTTCCTTGCTAAAATGATTCGGGGAGAGACAATAATGTCTGTTACCACTCCTCGATCTTCTTCTCCTCTCAGGGGTTCTGACACTTCTTGATCTGCTTGTGTCACTCCCTTTCTTCAATTTATTTTCTGTTCTTTCCAGGCTCTTCAACATTTTTAAGTTGAATTCACCCTGCCGATCCCTGATTTTCATGAGCTTTCGGCTATCAGCTAGGCGAGCCTGGGATCTTTCTACAATCCTTCTATGAGTTTCATCATATGTCCTTCCTTATCCTTCTCTTTTCCATGCCCATTGGAGTTCGATCCTTCTACTTCCACATTGACATCCCTTCCTTCTCATTCGTCCTCTGTTTCAGGGGCAATATGCACCTTTTCCCACTCCATACTCGGCGTTGGTTAACTGGAGTTATGACTCTCGTTGAATTCTGCACATGCACTGTGCAATTCAATTCGAAGTTCGACAGGCCATTAAAAATTCACGTACAATCCACATCATTTATAAGCCAATACGAACAAATACAAAATATGTTTCGATTCAAATAAGTTTTATGAGCTCTCGTTCGGCTCTGCAAATTCCATGCGATGCGGGTATGGCTCCCTTCTCACTAGCGTCTGCTATGCATGACCGTAGTCTAGGGCTAAGTGCCAACACTTCTTCGCTACTCGTACCTTTGCGAGTTGTGGCGTCCAACCCTGACACCTCCCTCTCACGAAACCCCGAGAAGTGATGTTGACTTTTCTCCTCGTGTTCTCACTACTCGTGACTTTGCGAGTTTCAATGTCGAGCTCCTGTGCTCTTATCTCGCGAATCCCTGAAATCGCGAATTACTTTATTCTTGGGCCCACAACACAACTGTCACCCTTCACCACCATGGTACGTTTAGGAGGGTCCACGTCACCTTCGATGACGTCATCGGGTCCCACCACTCTCACCTGTCTTCTTGACTCACTAGCATGTGGTAGGCATTCATATGCCCACGTCCATTCCAAGAAAGGAATCCAATGGTCAGATCCCCTCCTCAAATCAACGACGCAGATCGTTTCATCATTTCGGGGTTTCGGGAATCGGGAGTTCGTGCACTCCACATCTCGAACCTCCATCTGCTGAAATACCGAAATCACTGTTTACTAAACTACATGATCCAATGGTCAAGTTCTTCTCCCCATGATCTATGGTGTAGATATTTTTGGCATTTTGGGGTTTCAGAGGTGTTCACCTCTCCTCAGTTCCCATCTCCTGAAATGACGATTTCTTCCTGGATAATCAATGGTCCAGATATTGCTTAGATCGACGGTTGTGATCCAAACGTGAATTCATGTTTCGCGAATCTTCACGAACTCACCCTTTGACCGTTTCAAGTTACGAGTCAGCGAAAGGCTGATCGCCCTCCACGCATTCTTTCTGATGTATGGTCCTGACTATATCGGAATTCCGTGTATCATGATTTCCACACTCCTGTGTAACTCTAAAGGGCTTTAAACCCCGCGCACACTTCCATATCTGACGGTCACGAGAGTTCACCTTCTCTCCCGAGCAGATCCTAAGGTTCTAACACTATTGGTGTGGAGACCTATCTCCCCATGGCCATAGACCACACCAACTGCAGTTTCACATGCCGCTAAACCTCCTGAGCTTAAAAACTCATCAAGTAACTCCTTGACACTTCAGAGCAAACTAGGGTCCGAAATTGGTCCTCCAGACACAATTTTTCCTCTCACCCTCGGTCCAAATACCACTCAACTGGCCCATTTAGGCTCAGTGTCGAAACCTTGGCTCTGATACCAAACTGTAGCGCACCGTTTTCTAGATACCAAGGATTAAACGCTCTTAAAATAATTCTATAACACCACTTTGTACATAACTCATACAGGTATTATATAATCCACATGCATTTAAACAAATAAACACATTCAAGCTCAGAGTAAAGCATATTATTTACTACTATAATTAACAATCAATAGAATTTCATATTAATTCATATACACAACGAAAATCATGATAACATAAGCAACACTGTCATGCAAAACATAATTAAGCATAAACAGGTACTTATCTTTTAATAGTGGTAAAATCCACCAACCAAGTTGATCTAAAAATGAAGAAGACTTGATAAAATTGATTAAATTAATTGCAAGTGAAATGTTATGTGTTTAATGCAACTGGATCAATTTGCAACACATAATAAAGGATTACTTATGTAGAAATAAACATAGACAACAGCATAAATCATTGAACATTAGACATAAACACAGCAACTTGATAAAGGAGTTCACCCCACTCCGGGCTACATCTCCTGGTCCAGCATCCAAATGGATCTTTTATATTAAATTGCTCAAAGTGCTTAAAAACATGTCTTACAGTGCTCAAATCAACAAACTGAATGCTTCAATGGCTCCGCAGCGTCCCAAAACCGCTGTCTGGGCTCTTTCGGCACCTGAAACGGTCGAAAAATGAAGAAGATAGCCTCCTTGAAGTCTCCCCTTCTTCTTTGTTGTCTCTAGTTCTACAATCTGCACCCCTGTGCTTCCAACCTAGCACACACGCTCTTTAAAGGCATAAAAACCAAGACCCGTACGCAACCGCGCACCGGTCCAAACCGTAGAACGGTTAGGGCGCCTCCAGCCCCTAACCGCCTCGGCACTGGGTCATATGGCCATGGGACCAAAGGTGCGACATAAAATTAGTTTGACCGTTTTCAAAACCGTGCAACGGATTGCAACTTCCCGCGCAAGTTACAACCGCGCATAATACAATGCATAAACATTACATAACATAAATTAAACCCCGCGCGTTTTTAATACACGGCCATATAACAATGTTATATATTTTATATAAAACATTTCAATAAATTGCAATGCAAACGCGCCAAAAGTTATGCTATGGTCATATATATGTTTCATATAGCAGCGGGTCGGGGCTAAGCCCCGGCCCGACCCCCCCTTTCCAACATAACACAAATGTAAAGTTAAATATGATATTTCCCGCCTTTTAAACAAGGAACAAGTGCGGGTATGTCAGCTAGCGGAGTGTTTCAAAGGCTTTGGCAATGGGGGAGGTCCGGGGGTCGAACCCCGCGGACTCCCCATATAAATTTTACATATATGCAACCACATAAACCAATTACACAGTGACAGGTGGCGCCAATGGATTGGGCCACGTGTCCGAACATTATTCGCTGCAAATGACACGTGTCAACACATCAATGGTCAACGAACATCCAACCAAACTGCACCACATCATCAATATGCCACGTCAGCAAGATGGTACGGCCCTCCATGTGGCCGTACAGACTATACGGACAAGTACAGTCAGCATCCCAAATTTTTACCTGTTTAACTTGGCGGTCAAATTGTGATATCTCCTCCATACGGACTCCATTTGCGAAAATAAATATACCGCCAGAATCAGGAAAACGAGACAGACGCAATGGCACTGTTTTCAACTCAATCCGAGCACTTTGAAAATTGAGCAAATTTTGATCCCCTGATCACACCTCCCCATTAGGAAGCTTTTGGACCTCCAAAAGACTATCTTAGTCTATGTGAATATGAGGGTATAGTTCCCTCACCCTTCCAACCTCAATCCACTTGGCCTTGCTTGGATTCGTCCCTTTAAGACTAACTCGCAAATACTCCACATTTCCCCACTTCGAAGTCCTCATCCTTCTGTCAAGTATGGTGTCTTCCTGCAGTTCTGTTAGATATTCTGGAGAAAAATCATCTATGGAAGGAATCTGAACATGATCTCCTTGATCATCGATCAATGGAGGCTCATACAACTTCAAATTCT
>ML845332.1:35702-50410 GCA_009831015.1 Picea engelmannii
TGGCAACTCAAATTTTATATCAAGCTTTAATGACGGAATTTGCGAAGGAGTTTTACCATGCCCATGGGGAAGATGTTTCGAACTTGAAGAAGAAGAAGAAGAATATGAGGATGATGGAGGAGGAGAGGGTGGTGGAGAAGCACTATTCCCTCCATCTCTGCCTGGAGTCTTGTCACCACCGCCTCCCTTATGCATTGAAGGGTTCGAGCCTTCACCCTGCGACATCATGTGTCCCATCATGACCTTCATCATATCTCTCCTCTGCATGAGAGTCTGCCTGAGATCTACTTCTTCATCTGGAACACGTTCATGATCATCTGCATCTGCCATGCTTGGTGAATGTATCTCTACCACTCGCGGTGAATGAAACGGCTTCCTCCACGTCGGATAAGAACTTGGCTCCACAAGTTGACCTTCTCCTCGTGTGAGTTTCAACCTTGTGAGCATCAGAAACAAAACTTGCAAAACAATCAAGTCTTCAAAACCAGTACTCTGATACCAACTTGATCTAAAAATGAAGAAGACTTGATAAACTTGATTAAATTAATTGCAAGTGAAATGTTATGTGTTTAATGAAACCGGATCAATTTGCAACACATAATAAAGGATTACTTATGTAGAAATAAACATAGACAACAACATAAATCATTGAACATCAAACATAAACACAACAACTTGATAAAGGAGTTCACCCCACTCCGGGCTACATCTCCTGGTCCAGCATCCAAATGGATCTTTTATATTAAATTGCTCAAAGTGATTAAAAACATGTCTTACAGTGCTCAAATCAACAAACTGACTGCTTCAATGGCTCCGCAGCATCCCAAAACCCCTGTCTGGGCTCTTTCGGCACCTGAAACGGTCGAAAAATGAAGAAGATAGCCTCCTTGAAGTCTCCCCTTCTTCTTTGTTGTCTTTGGTTCTACAATCTGCACCCCTGTGCTTCCAACCTAGCACACACACTCTTTAAAGGCGTAAAAACCAAGACCCGAATGCAACCGCGCACCGGTCCAAACCGTAGAACGGTTAGGGCGCCTCCAGCCCCTAACCGCCTCGGCACTGGGTCATATGGCCATGGGACCAAAGGCACGACATAAAAGTAGTTTGACCGTTTTCAAAACCGTGCAACGGATTGCAACTTCCCGCGCAAGTTACAACCGCGCATAATACAATGCATAAACATTACATAACATAAATTAAACCCCGCGCGTTTTTAATACACGGTCATATAACAATGTTATATATGTTATATAAAACATTGCAATAAATTGCAATGCAAACGCGCCAAAAGTTATGCTATGGTCATATATATGTTTCATATAGCCGCGGGTCGGGGCTGAGCCCCGGCCCGACCCCCCCTTTCCAACATAACACAAATGTAAAGTTAAATATGATATTTCCCGCCTTTTAAACAAGGAACAAGTGCGGGTATGTCGGCTAGCGGAGTGTTTCAAAGGCTTTGGCAATGGGGGAGGTCCGGGGGTCGAACCCCGCGGACTCCCCATATAAATTTTACATATATGCAACTACATAAACCAATTACACAGTGACACGTGGCGCCAATGGATTGGGCCACGTGTTCGAACCTTATTCGCTGCAAATGACATGTGTCAACGCATCACCGGTCAACGAACATCCAACCAAACTGTGCCACATCATCAATATGCCACGTCAGGAAGATGGTACGACCCTCCACGTGGCCGTACGGACTATACGGATAGGTACAGTCAACATCCCAAATTTTTACCTGTTTGACTTGGCGGTCAAATCGCGATATCTCCTCCATACGGACACCATTTGCGAAAATAAATATATCATCGGAATCAGGAAAACGAGACGGACGCAATGGAACTTATTTCGTCTCAATTCGAGCACTTTGAAAATTGAGCAAATTTTGATCCCCTGATCACAAGTGCAGGCCTTCCATGAACCTCCCAGCCTTAGACCGCACTGCTCATCAACTCAGCAGTGGGTCACCCTCAAGCTGGGACTAAGCTCCACCCCAAGGCAAGGAATCCTAGGCTAGGCCGAGGTTACAGGGAAAACAACACACAGCCACAAGGATGTGATTCTCTCCCAGGAACCTCTCACGCTCACTGCCCACAGACCCTCATTCCCCACATGCCTGTTACACCACAGGAGTATACACCTTCTCTATCACCTAGACAGTCCTTCGGCTGCTAACCTCCCTTGCCTTGGGTTACAGCAACAGACCGATCCAGAAGTCTTCGGGCTCTGTGATAGCTACAGGGTTCCTTCTAGGAGTCCTCTCCTTCCTCTGTGCACTCTCTCACCTAGAGAGAATCGCTCACAGGCCAACAAGCCACACGCAGTCCAGTACTGCGTGGTCACAACAACCCACGTGGAAAATAGACACATGCTTTCCCAAACTAGTTCAACAATCATAGGACGGTCTCATGGTCACGGATTTGGAACAGAGCCTCCATGCACGGGTTTGATCATTCAGATAGAGGATGCACACGGATTATCAAAGACAACACGGGATTTTCGACTCTCAGGAACGCACGAGGATTTCTCTGCAGGGCTCGGGTTGGTTGTACTATCCAGGGCTCCGTACATGTTCAGGAAGTCGGGTATAATGGAGGAGGGACCCTTATCATTGCTCATCCTGGCCATTTTATTCACATGCGGTAGGGTTGACACTTGTCACCCATGGAACTGCATGCGTTCCACCAGCACGCATCACCTTCCTTAGTCAGGAACTTAGGAAAAACAATATAAATGGCACATGTTCTTTTGGAATAATAATAAAATATTATTCCCAGGCTCAAGCCCCCTTGGCTAAACACTTAGCCCATTTTTCCGACCTTCCAGCCCCTAATTCCTTGCCTTCTCCGTGGAAGCTCAGTCCCCCTTCACTCATTCATCGTGGTCGGTCTACACCTGGCGGTGTTTACAATTTTTATTAAATGCTCTGCATACATATAGTAAAAAATCAAACCCTTGGCCTCCAACCCTTAGGCTCCCTGGCCTAACAAACACATAAGCCACCATCTTATAAAAACTTGGCTCACCAGCCTATAAAACATAATTACAATTTCTTTTAGAACATGGTTTGCAACGGGGCTTGGCCTTGGGGACACTACAAAATCCATGTAAGTAAATGCACAAAGATCTTTAATCTCAGGTTCTCAATCACCCTGATTGGGAGTTGTATCCCTACTTTATTTGTGCCTGCAAGATAGTGGGTGGCAATGTACTCCTCGATAGCCATACCACCCCTATCCGCTCGGGCCTTGAGATTCAATACCTCACCCCTGTGAGACAATCCTATGATAAAATATATGTTGTCCAATTAAATACTCAATGGTTTCCCATCGAGGTTGAAGGCCTATGTTTCTGGATCCGAGTAGTTTACTAGAAACTAGAGTAACCTCACTTGATCCCTCATTCCTTTGAGAGCCCAAAATTTATAAAGGCCACATATTTTTAAATCTTGTTGGGCCCCTACATCCTTTCCCACTTCTGCATCTATCTCTTCATGTTCCCTCTCCCTCCATTCAATTACCATCTTGCAAAAGAAAATCCATTTTTTGAGTTAAATCCTTTCAAAAAAGTGTTCAGAGACTTGTACACATGATATCTTGGAAACAATTGCATATGGGGATGCATATATGTGGGGAGACTTTTCCTTTCCTGTGTATATGGGGTTGTATAAGCAACCCGATGAACTATCATTCATGTACTCCTTAATTTACATATTATGCCCTCTAATACTAAAGAAATGAGGCCTAAAATTGAAGTTTAAACCATTGAAATTGAAGTAGAGGGGATGCGCACTTACTTGGTCTAGATGACTGTTGATTTCATTGAGTGTATCTCTCACAATCAACACTTGAATATTGTGGGAAAAATGGCCTAAAATGCACTATGTCGGTGAAAAATCTCAAATGCTATGGTAAAATGGTCTGTTTTTACTATTATTAGAATTGTTTTACCCACTTCATATAGTTTGTGCTAATTTTTGACCATATGAACTAATAGTGCAGTGGAAAGAATTGGTTTTTGGTGGTTTTGTTCAGGATATTTTGCGGTTTCTAGCGTCATACCACCCATTCATGCCTTCGGTAGGTATATTTTTTCACCGACATATATGATCTATTGTCACTCCATTTTTCATTCTTGCATCATCCTATGATTTTGATCCATATGCCTTAGTACGAACCCATTTATTAGCGACACAGAACCTTTTACTGCTACTAGAAGTGTCGTTATTAAGTGGTAGAGGATTATAAAACATGGGTTCCCTAGTTAGAACCTTTGTGCTATTTGGTGCCCATGCAAAATTTATTCCATAAGACCGGGAGTTCCTTGTAGTTCCGATATGACTTTGTGTTCAAACCACATAATCATTCTCACAAGCATTCTGACAGTTACCTATGGGACTCCCCATGAGTCTTGGTTAAGCTCTTTTCGAACTCTTTAAAAAGTGAAAATATTGTCGAGTGAAGTTGTCTCTTTCACACTCGTTAAATGGATTTGAAAGGATGTTTATGTTGGGCTCTAAATATGTCCTAAAAACAACCTCTATGCATCAGCCAAAGGTAGGCGTTGGCACAAGCATTTTACTTGTTTCCTACGTAGGTTCTTACCTTCTGTTTTTAATATTCAACCTCCAGAGATGCAACAGGTCTATAAAGGAACAAAAATTGTAAAGGGAATGGAAATTGCTCTGTTCAAATGAACAACAACGATACTCAAAGGAACAACAGTCGCACGAAAGGAATGACAGTTGTTCCTTTCAAATGAACATCAATGATACTCAAAGGAACAATAGTCGCATGAAAGGAACGAAAACTGTTCCTTTCAAATGAAAAACAACTACACTCGAAGGAACAACAATCGTTACATTGGGATGAACTAATGTTGAATTAATTGCATTGTATTATTTGCCCAACTATTTAATTTGTCAACCCGAGGAAGTCTTTTATTTCAAAGTTACCATGCACAATATATGCAAGCAACAAATTCCAACTAACACTATTATCTATTTAATAAAATAAAACACATAACTTAAAATCAATAAAATCCACTCTTGCTTGAAAATACACTCAGCTGAAATAAAATCACTACCACACTCTTACATAAATTAAAGGAGTATTAACAAAATGAAGTAACAACAACATGAATTGAATCTTATTGTAACAACAATCTAATAAACATCACACAACTGTAAGCAATGATCAACTAATCATAAACCAAGATAAATTAAGACAATGAAAAGAAAAATACAAGTAAATGAATAAGACCAACACATACCAGATTTAGGGGGACCTACCTCACCTAGCATGCGTGGCCAAAAGACTTACAAGATTAAGAGAAAGTTGCACATAATTGCAGATCCATCAGCTCCTTTGTATTATTGAAAAAAACTCATAAATTACATAAGTTCAACTCTTTCTTACAAATAAATTCTATATAATATCATTAATGACTCTCTCCTGATTGAAGAGGTCTTATTTATACAAATCAGATCCCCAAATCCCTGGGTTGCTCAAACAAATTGCTAAGTTTGAAGAACGGACCGCAACTGTAATTCTGGACAAATACCCTTTTAAAGAACCACCGATTTCTCTCAAACCATAGCTCCAATTGGAAAACAACCCACCATGAACTCAATTGGGCCAATTCTAAACAAAAACCATGTCTCGGAGTTTTGAGATGCATCCTCATCTGTTCACAATATTCCACGCAAATTCGTCTCTCCTTATCTACCACGGTTTTCACTGAAAACAACTAACCATGAGCTGGAACTCACATGTGCCATTTGGAGGTTGGAACCTTGAATGCTGCAACTATTGATACGAAAAATAACTCGTTAAATTATCATCATAAAAATCATGCATAATAGTTTTTAATTCATTAAAATGAAGGAAGAATAATCATTATTAACCACTAAAACATAACATGAATAATATGTCATTTTATGAGCACTTGTAGCAAATGTATGGCAAATGGAATGATAAATGAACGATAATAGGAAAAATAAGGGATGGAATGGATGTCTATAGATGATGAAAATATGGACAAATATGTGACCCAACAGTCTATTTGGTGTAATTTTAACCCTTTTTTGGACCAAGTAGACTACTTACGAAAAATGAATACTCTAGTCACCATTGGCTAGAAGAGTTCTCCTGGGTATTATTTTACACGTTTTCGAGCCTAGGGGACTAAATCTACGAAAAAGGACATTCTTTGGATTTAAGTTGTAACTGCATTCCATCATCCTTCTTGAAGTATTGAGCCTATTGTTGGTTCCCACTTTCTCGTTATAAGCCTCTTACCTCAACAATTTTCATCACTAGCCAAGCAAAGCCCTTTTTATATATCCTTTGCATCTTGACACCCTCTACCCTGAGAGGAAACATCCACCCAAGCATCCATACCCCACACACAATTCCTTGCATTGAGAATAGGTATGTTCCACTATTTGGATATAGTTTCTTACTCATGACGCTTGTTTCCTCTTCTGTATCATAACATTTCTTTTCCTATGGAAAAACAAAAAAAAATAAAAGACGGACGGGAAAAGAATGTTATCTCATATCGAAAACAGTCATTTCGCCTTTGAACATAGCACGAAATTTTGAGTCCAATGTCATCCAAATTTTGGGTTTAGCATGACCTTAGTAAGTTAAGATCATTACTTAGAGTTTACTCCTTCGACTAGTTATTCTTCCATTCCCTATGGAGAGTTTGTTGATGCCTCCTACAACATGAATTTTTATTATCAAGTCTATTTTGCCTAAGTTATCCATATGTCTCATGCTCTTGTTCAAATGATGTCTATAAGCATGTGTCGGCCATTTCTCAGAACTCTTGAGTTTGCATGTCATCCATACCCTCAGTGTATCTCAAAGTCAGATGAAGCTATAGTCCTACCATGCACCCTGGTCCTACTTTCATTATGGGTAGGTAACCTTGAACCAAACAGTTGACATCTTCTCATTGATTGTTTACTGGGGGCTTCCCTTCTGTTCAAAAACAAGAAATCTATTCACACATTGGGATTTTTGTAGTGTCTTGGATTTCATTAGCCTTATTGGTGGTTTCCTCACCTTTGTTGACAATATTTCTTATTGGATGTTATTTAGAGGGTCTCTTTCGTGCACTACTTGCATCTGATGCATATGAGAGACGCACATGGTCATTGGTTCGTGAAAATCCTATTCGTCCGAGCTCCTCCTAATTATCAAGATATTGCTTTGTACCTCGTGCTGACTGATGAGAGATTCCCTAATGCTCTCCTTTTAGTGGGTCTCCTTCCATCGACTTCATCTTATCTATTCTGGGAATGAGACCTAGAGTCTTATGAGTACCTAGAGGCTTGCAATAATCATTGGTAGGTTCTCCCTCCATCGATAGTTGGGAATACATCAATGTCTCTTGATATATGGATTCTTCAAGTGTTCGACTTCAACATCCTTATTCACACTTGTAAGAATGTACTCAATGCCTTGACACCTACTTTCATTATCCGTAGGTTGTCTCACATTTGTTAATGATATACCTTAATGATCGAAAAATAAACAAAATATCATTGTGTTCAACATAAACTCCTCTATTCACATGATGTAGACTTGCACCTTCATTGGATAGTGTAGAATACCTCCAGATTACAATAGTAACATTCCTAATATGTTGATGTCTTTCATTGGACCAGTACCTATATGACTTCAGTGATCATGGGAGATCAGATTGTACTCCATTGTATACGGATATCTTCAGATTGATTTTGATATTGGATTCCAATGTTCCTTGTTTGTGACTATGACAACCTATGAAACTTTGTATTTCCTATCCATGGCCATGAGAAACTATTTGATATATTTCCACATGGATATGTAGTGTAATTCAAATTGGAAACCATGTGTACAAAGTCATTATGGATTATAATATTCTCATGAGTAACTAGAACTTCTATATGCGTATCCATTACTCCACTTATGGGAATTATAATGTATTTCAACCATTGCAGATACTCATCTAACCTCACATATTAGGGGGCATCTGTTACAACAAATTTTGCCTCACCCCATGCAACTTTCTTATATGGCCTTTCCATTTTCCTATAAAGAATTTCTTAGATGGCCTTTCCTATGCCACTTTCTTAGATGGCCTTTCCATTTTTCCACATATACATGCCCTATTAGTTAGAAAACAAGTGTATACAGAACTTTCTCCACTACATCCTACGTACATTGGGTTTGGTGCTCAAAATTAAAAATTATGTTGGGTTTCCATGCCATGTCACAAGATCCATGATCTTTGACCTTCCATATACTGGAAACGCTCCAACTCACCTCTTCAGTTCCATTTGAAGGCTATAAATTGAGCCTTATCCAATACTTAAAGGAAATCCAACAATTCAACTTTGAGAGCAAAGACACTCTGGAGAAATTTCACTTCATATTGAGTCTCCATCCCTTTATCCTTGAAAGTATGAACTCCTTGTTCATCCCCCAAGCTCTTCCTTCTTTGTGATGGAGAAACCAATTATCTCCTTTATATGCGCTTGCCTTTGGTGGAGGATTTAAGTGGTGGAGGCCCAACTGGAAGGACTTAGTTTCTCGTTTATGATGTGTGTTGTTACATAATTTTGTCACCTATATACTTCTTCTGATTATTTTAATAGAAATACTCTTTTCTTGTCCAATTGATATCTTGAAAATATTTGAATTATTATTCCATGGGTGTATTTGTCATGTATGTTAATGGACTATGATAATATATATGATAACATTATATATTATCACCATATTCTTGCGTATCTTGGTTGTTGAGGACAAGTTGCAGGTATAAATCTTTGAGTTGCATGCTCAATGGTGGTCTTCATCGAGTGTCCAGACGAGGTAGGATCTTGGTCTTGTATTGTTAGCATTTCATTTATCTAGCATACTTGGAATTAGATTTGATTTCTACATTTCATTCTATCTGTTGTTGTTTACCCCATACCATAGAGAGATTTTCCTCGTAACAACAACCCTATTGTAACCCGCGAACAAACTTAAAAAAGGATGACCCTATGTCATTAATTAACATAAAAGAAGAGATATAAGTCACACATGACATTATACATTTTACCAAAGGGAGTTGAACCATTGTATGTAGGATCAACAGTCTGAGATAGAGTCACAAGATGCGATCATAGTCTTTTGATAAACGTATTTTAATAATAGAGATAGGAAATTTCTATGTTTTGATAGAGTGTAACCCCTCTTGCGTTGAAGAAATAGATTAATTAATAAGAATTACTTTGAGGAACCAAAATTGTTTTAGGGAAATGATATTGGATAAGAATGGTTCGAGACTTATAGTAATTAGTTTTGTAATATTTTTATACAAATAATTGTGTAAAGAGATGGGTCGAAAATCATCAAAGAAAGAAGGGAAATAATTCTTAGGAATGACTGCAATGAATTTAAAATTTATACTTCCTATAATCTTACCAGAAAGTAAAAATTCTTCCATGAACCAAAGCATATCATCCCTAATAATGTAAAAAATTCTACGAATAATTCGACCGTCCATCCATCTACATTGGAGCTTTTGTCCTTTTTGAAATAAGAAATATCTCCCTAGAGCCTATCTTTAGGGATTTCATGATACAAATATTGGTTTTCCCCATATTCAAAAAGTCTTTGAAATAATGAAATAAACTTTAGGACTTATCCCATGTTAACCTACTCTTGTTCCTTTAAAAGGGATTGGAGGTGATCAACACCCAGAGAAGACAAATTAGAGAAACCTTGGACCGTATTCCCATTAGAACCATTTAAATCCCAAATGGTATTGAATTTTTTCCTATATTTAGAAAAAATTAAAAAAAAAATGTATTATCGTCCCCAAATGTGATCCAGATACCTTTGCACTTTAACCTCCAAGTATTTTTCTATTCCACTAAAATATCATGCCTAATGACTTTGAAAAGAGAGACATTTTCCATATCTAAGGGAGTCCCCTTACCTCCTTGAATAACATCATAAATATTCTCAATATTGAGTTCAATATTCCTAAATTCCTTATCATTTTCCTTTCTTTGTTCCCTGACCCAACAAGATACCTTATATTTTAACACATGTATGGAATAAAAAAATTGTGTACTAGATGGCTCACCACTAGTTACTTGACATGGTTTCTAATGCTATGAAATAATATTATGAAGGTCATACAGTTCTTACTAATATTTTTTATACTTGAATGGAGCCCCAAGGCTCCCCCTCGAATGATCCAATTATGAAACGTTTTAGAGATGATTAGAACAAAAAAAATTACCAACCTAGGAACCGTAAATTCCAATATCACAAAGAAGAGAATGATGGACAATGAATTGATCCAATCTCTTGAAAACCCCTTTAGTGCCAGTTTTATTATTACTCAATGTCTGGCTAAGTTGAATTGGTTTGACATCAACCAAGCCAACATGTTCCAACTTATCAATGAAATAGTTTGCAAATTTGTCCTCACAAGTTATCTTCCCCCAAATTTTCTCCCAAATTAGTGTAAACTTTAGGTCCCCTATGAGAATAAGATTGTGAGAGAGAAAGACACTAAGAAAAAATAGGTGGTTCCAATAAACTTCCTTGCCATCATAGGGACTATACCTATTGATAAGTGTAATGGAATGATCCAAATCCTTGCAAGCAATCTCTGTGCATAGGCCTAAATAAATAGAAAACAAATTGATGAGAGAGAAACATGAATAAAAACTAATTATGATCCCTCCCATAGTACCACTCGAATGCAACCTAGTGAAATCCCAACCTGGAAATAGTTTGACTAGTTCATTAATAATGGGATCATAATGACCCATAGTTTTCTAGATAAGAATAATGTTTGTCTGATCCTATGCAACTACCAATGTCTGAGGGGTGGTACAATATGTCAAGTAGGAGAAAAAAATATGTGATGTTCATACTTCACCCGAAGTCTTCAAAACGATCCTCTGTAGTACGAGTCTACACCATGTGAATAGATGTGTTGGGGTCGAACATAGTGATACATCATTTGATTACCGATCATTGATGTATACCATTAACAAATGAAATACAAACCACTGATGATGATAATGGGTGTCAAGGTACCATGATATAATCTAACAAGTGTGAATACATGAGTTGATGTCGAACACCTGGTAGAATCTATTGATCATGGGGAATTAATGTATTTCCACTATCAATAGTGAGGTAACCTACCAATGATGATTGCAAGCCCCAAGGTACCATAAATAACTCTAGATCCATGTATGAGAGAAAGATGTGCTAAATTTTATAGGAAGAGATCTACTGGAAGGAAGGCATTAAGGCATCCTCCATCATCTAGCACGAGGGGTAGAAGAAGGACAAAGATTTGGAAGGAATCAGATGAACATATTGTAAGGACCACACCGAGGTATGACCCTAGCATGTACCATAAGGAATATCACACAACATAGACTCTATGAATAGTAGCCAATAATGGAGACTACTAACAAAGATGAAGAATCCACCAATGGGGTCATATGGAAACCAAGGTACCGCAAAAATCCCTATGTGTGATGATTTTTGTTGACATCGAACAAAAGGGAGACCACTTAGTCAACGACCAATGCTGGTTTTTCATCTACTGAGTGCAAGGTTATCTATCAATGATGGAAATAGGCCCATGGTGCAACTCTAGATCATACTCTCAGAGCAATGTGTCATAGTCGATAAGAGCAAACATTCCATCAAGAAGTCAATGAGGAACTTCTATACTATAATGAGTGAGATAAAAAGATACTTGTGATGATGAGATGTATTTGACCGACACAGGAAGGATGAATTGAA
The DNA here is from genome assembly GCA_009831015.1 of Picea engelmannii. NCBI lineage: Eukaryota > Viridiplantae > Streptophyta > Pinopsida > Pinales > Pinaceae > Picea > Picea engelmannii. Next base: position 47,534 of record ML845332.1, read on the forward strand.
AGGTCATATACTTTCTGAAAAATGGTTGACTCAGGCTAAAAATTCCCTTCAACAAAAACATGACACATTATGTGATTAAGGAAGCATGGATTATAAACTGCAATACATTCATGATACATGAGGCATCAACAAATGCTCCATATGGTTGGAAGAATAACCAACTGGGGGATATTACACGAAAAAATGAGAAAAGGTCTCCTAAAGCCATACTAAACCAAAAAATATTGAGACACTGACTCAAAATTTTGCTTTGTTCAATGGTGACAAGCCTGTTTCCAACAAAAGAGATAGATGCTTTCCCCCTCTTTTTGATTTTTTGATTTTTTTTGTCTTTTACATATAATTAAAGCCTAAAAAAGAATAAAATAATTATGTAGTACAATGGAGGAAAGATTGTTGTGGGAAAGTAATACTAGTTCCAAACTGCAAGGAACATACCTATGTGCAATGCAAGGAAGCAAGTGGAGGATAAGGACAGTTAGGGGATGTTTCCTCCAGGTTTAAGGTGTCGAGTTGCAAAGGCATAAATTACAAGGCTAGAAACTAGTAGGAATGCATAACCAAATGATTCAACAATAACAAGATGAATCTAGAACTAGGACTAAAAGCACGAGTGATTAATATGCAATGCAATTACAACTGAACAACCCCGTTGGTGATTTATCCAGAAATAAATTTAGAGGAATTCATGAGGCTTCAACGAAAATACATGGTGTGACTAAATAGGGCTTCCAGGCCTATAGGAAAAATGAAACATAGGCACAAAAGATGCCAATGAGGTACTAGCTAAGACAACCATGGAGAGGTAAGCTCTACCATCCGTAAGAAACACATTTAATAAAATTGAAAGCTGTAGTGCCACTAACAAATGGGGTGGACCCTATGGAATATCTGTGACTGATATGGATAAATGAACATTATAGATAGAATGAAAAACCTACTCTATATGTCAGTAAGGAACATAATATCCGCTGAAGAATCCAAAAAGATGATGACATACATAGAAACATACATTTGAGGGAGTCCCATAGGTAATGGCCAAAAAAACACTGAGAAGAAGATATGAGGCTTCAACACAAATTCATGGAGGAACTAAGCAAGACTCCTGAGCCTAACTAAAAAACTTGCAGCATGGGTGCCAAAATACAAACATATTCTAAACTAGGACACCCTTGGAAGGTAGGCTCTACCATCAAGAAGATGAAATTTTGAGTAGAGAGATGGGTTTATGTCGCAAGATAATGGGATCGACCCCAATTCAAAGTGGACATCACAACTGTTAAGGAAAAAAGTGCAAGTCGTATAAGTCCTATTTCGAAATGCGTGTGAAAACATTACCTGGCCAAAGTCTTGGAAAAGACTCGATCAACCTAAAATGACCAAAATATACCCAAAGTATCGTTGTACCACCTGAAAATGAAAACATAACACTACACAACTGCATTGATATTAGTTCGATTAAGGAAAAGTGACAAAACTATGGAAAAGTGGGTTTAAAAATTCCATAAATAGTGACAATTTACCATTTTCACCATTTTACCCAAAATTGATTAAAACCCTCTTACCTTGGAGCTGCAATTTCGGGAGCTTGGAGTGACGAAAACATGTGTTGTCTAGACAAAGTAAGATCTTTTCACCTTTCCAACAATTTCATTCTTTCAATTTTTACATTTTCATGAGAAATTGAGGGGTGCCCCCCTTTTTCTCACGAACTCTGCGTATCCGCGATTTGTTCCTAGGTGAATCGTGGATATCCATGATTCAAGCAAAGGAGACTCATGGATGTATATGACTGTCACCACTGTGACTCGCAGATGCCAATGAAAGGAAAGAAAAATAAAAAAAGGACTAAACCCATTTTTGCCTTTGCATTTGGTAAGATGACTATCCAATAGAGAGAGTGTGAGCATGAAGAGGTTGAAACTTATTTGGTTGACGATGTGGATGGTGCAAACACTCTTCTACAATGAGGAATGTACAAAATTTTCTTAACAAGGGGCACACGAGCATAAAGGCGGTTTCTCAATCTCCTTATAAACTATTGGCACCCTGACGCAGAGGCACTCAAGATTTATGGTCAATCATTGACTATCACTGTGGATGACATATACTTTATCACTGACCTGTCCCATAGAAGAGAAATAGTTAATCTTAAGACTTGCAGAGGAGGTGGCATGAATTTTGATCAATATATTCCTGCATATTGTGAAGATGAGATCGAGAAATCAGGGACTTGTTGTGGCAAACAACAACTCCCCTTAATTTCTTCAAAATTATGGGGCCCTCTATATAAATTTTTCTAATGTCATTTTTGAATTTCTTTGGTTTGCTTTGAAGAGAATAATTTGATGGTTTCCTTTCTTAGGTGTTTAGTTTTCACACTCTTCTTTAACTTATTTTCACGAGGTGATGACTTGATGAAATTGTGTCATTCAATTATTTTGGCTTCATGGTTGTTCCTTTATGCTTGCATGAATGAATGTTAGAACACTTTGGTGAATTTTAGAATACTTGGTTGAGGTACACCATTGATAGTACTTTATTGATATATCCTATGGTACATGGTGTATGACATGTTTGAATGATATGGTATATGGTTTATATACATTGTCGATACATGTTATGGTATAGGTGTTGATGTACATGGTTTATACATGGTATGGTACATGATTGGTACTTGGTATGGTGTACATGGTGAATGGTTTATGCACTTCTTGTGGTACAAGTGTTGGTGCATGGTTGATGTACTTGTTTTGGTATAGGTTGTGGTCCACGGTTGATGCTTGGTATGATATATGGTTTGGTACATGGTTGAGACACATATCTTGTGATGGGATATTGGTAATAGTGTTACATGCTTGGTAGATGCATGTGTTG
>ML845333.1:23263-36797 GCA_009831015.1 Picea engelmannii
TTGAAAAGTTGCGCCAGTGTTCTTGAGACCGAAAGGAAGTTTCCGATAAGCAAAAGTACCCCAAGGAAAAATAAAAGTGGTCTTATGTTGATCCTCGAGAACAATGTTGATTTGATTATACCCGGAGAAACCATCCATGAGAGAGAAGATTTCACTTCCGGCACAATCATCGACAATCTAATCAATGAAAGGGGTAGGAAAGTTGTCTTTGGGACAAGCTTTGTTGATATCCCTATAATCAACGCATACACGAATGGTGCCCTGTTTCTTGTCAATCGTGACAAGATTGGAAACCCAGTCTGTGAGAGCCACCAGATAAATAAAGCCGGCTTTCAGAAGTTTCTCGACTTCGAGCTTGATAGTAGCCGCTTTATGTGGGTGAACTGGACGAAGGCATTGTCGGACGGGTTTAGCGTCGAGGTATGTCTTTATCTCATGTATCACAATCTCAAGGTCGATACCAGACATTTCTTCGTAACTCCATGCGAATATGTCACGAAACTCTTTGAAAAGGGACATATAGGTGACGACTTCTTCAGAAGAACACGAAGCTCCGATATGGACATTTTTGACAATCCCAGCTTTGACGGATATGTTAAGGGGAATAGTGGGCGAAATATTACTTAAGTTCCCTTCAAAAAACACATCGTGTGTGGACTCGGGAACGGTCGAGATGACGACAACGGTCGATGGGGTCAAGATCCGTTGGTAGTTCTCAAGAGTATGTTGCTCCATAAAGAGGATGGAATGATGATGCCCATCATCCCAAGGGGTGTCCTCCATGAAAGACATGATCATCTTGTCGGTGGGAAAAATGACATGAAAAGGATAGGGAGACAACTCATCAAGAGAGGGGGTAGAAGGTGTTGCCGATTGAATGGCCTGATAGGCAGATTCGACCAGAACTAACGACATTGCGTCGCTGTAACGAAGATGATCTCCAGGGTCAGGTACTATCCAAGGGTCGTGAGATGTAGGAATTTTGTGAGGTGAGGTGGAGATCATGTTGATGGAAGAAACAGACGAGCGTGGAACATCGAGTGGTGGAATGAGGAAAGTACCCATTAACAAAGAGTCTTTTAGAAGGCCTACACCGACGTTCTCATAACCCGGTGGGGTTTTAGTGATAAACAGTACGTTGCTTGTATGGGTATTTGAATTAAAGAAGGATAGTTATTCAACGGTGACGACCTTACCTTGATATGGGAAACGTACCACACGAAAAAGGGTCAACACAACGACGCACATGGAATCAATCCAGCTGTGGCCAAGCAGAAGATTGTAATCAAGGGGAGCGTCAAAGACTTCCACTTTGACTTGGACCATTTTTCCTTCTAACGTGATGGGAAACGAAGGAAGGACATCGTAGGGCTTAAAACCAGAGCCATTGAATGCTTTAAGAGTGTTCTGGGATTCATTCAAAGAAGGAGAGCCAATGGATTTCTAGCAAGCAAGAGACATAACACATGTCGAGGCACCCTCATCGATAACGGTTCAAAAAATGTTTTTGTTAGGGACAACCACTTGGATCTGGAATGCAAGTTAAGGGGGTAACCTTGGAATGTGATCCTCCAAGTCAAAAATTATTAAATTCGTATCCGTCGGATCGATTCCACCGATAGATTTCAACAGTGCCTTCTGTTGTGCGGGACAAGTTTGAAGGACTTCAAGGGCTGACATCGTAGAAGGTGCTTGGGTCAGATCTTCAACAATGTTGTAGTTCTGGGTAGCACGAGCATGAGGATTAAAATCCAATTTCCGAACGACGCCCTTTTGGGGGGGGTCACAGAACTGTGTCGAGGCTCGGTCGTTCGAGATGAAGAGGACCATTGGTAGGTGGATTCGTGGGAGAGGGTTGTACCGAGGAAGGCAATAGATCATCAACCTTATCTTTAGAGGGAGAATAATCTTTGGCTCGAGTAGTGAGTGCAACATCACTCTGCTTTAAATCACCAGTACACATCAAAACATAGGATGTAGTGGAAGAGGAGGGTTGGTCGTGAATGAACAACTTAGCTTGTTGTTGAGATGGGAAGGGTTGGGACAAAATGGTCGGTGCTGGTGGTTTTGGAGCTCCTTGAAGGAACTTAGTGACCTCGACACATCGTGGACAATCCTTCGTGTAGTGATCATCACCATAGATAAGACAAGGGTATTGAGGTTTGCACTTTTCCTAATCTTCAACAAGTATATTTTTGGTTCGCTTTGCTTGAGAAGTATTTTTGTCCTCCTTATTCTTACCTCTCCCCTTTTTAGATTTGCTTTTACTGGCTGGGGTAGATTGGAATGCATTTACCTCAGAAGCCTTGCCGGTGGGAGGGGCAGGAGACAGAGCATTTTGAAAATTAGAAGAAGCAGGTTTGGGGTTGGTGCTTGAGGCAGAATGTGGTTGGGCCTGGAAAGTGCCAATCACACCGTCAGCTGCATGTGAGGCAGCCGGAGTAGTTGAAGTTATGGAAGTGGAAGGACGAGGTAAGTCAGGTAGAAAATCATAAAGGGTACTCATTTGCGAGTAAACGAGGTCAATATATTGAGCACGACTTATAGCCTATTCTTCTGTGATCACTCCACCCATGGAAATATCATGACCGATGTCATTCACAAACGATTTTGTGAACCATTCTGCCAGCAACTGATCGGGGAGTTCGAGTTTAATAAGACGTCGTCTTCATCGCCACTCATGAATGTGATCGGATATATGAGTGGCCTTGTTCTTTTTGAAAGAAGTCAACATCTCAGTCCCTATGTCATAATAAATCAGTAACTGGTAGTGTGTGAGGAAAGCCATAGCTAGGGTGTTGAAGTCAGAGAAGAAACCTCGTGGCAATTCAATATACCACTTCGCAGCAGAACCGGTGAGGGTTCATTGAAAAATACGTAAAAAAATAGAGTCATCCATCAATGAGTTGGATGAACACCATAGGTGAAAAGTCATAACGTGATTGTTTGGGTCCTCTCCTGCTTTGCTGTCGAATTTGGGAATGTCCAATGGTAGCTTGGCTGGTATAGTAGGCCATTGGGGAGAGTGACGAATTGGATCATTTAAAATCCTAGACAAATCTGGAAGATCCAAAGTGGGTATAAAGGGTAACTGTCGATTCACCTGCGGGTACTGGTGGATTTGGGGAGGAAGCCTTGTTGGCAAACCAGTAGGACCATAAGAAGTCTCCATATAATGTGAAGACCTAGGCATATTCGGTGATGGTTGGAGAGGATAGTAGCTCATAGGATTATACCCTAGAAAAAGGGCTTGAGTTTGAGCATTTTCCCCCCAAATGGCATTGAACGAACCTGGATATGGTTGGCCCATACTAGGGGGTATTACGGATGCAGCTGGAAACTGCTGCCCCCCAGTCGATTGAGGAGGATGTTTTATCAACTGATTCCAATACTGGGCCAAGGAGGAAGGTATGTTTTTCCCATAAGGTGGGGTCGGTCCTCCTATCGAAGGTGGTGTTCCAATTGGGGGCAACGTTCCAATTGGGGGTTGTGTTCCAATTGGGATTTGCGTTCCAAAAGGAATTTGCCCGCTGAGAGGGGGTTGAGTCATACCACCTTGGTGAAATTGTCCACCAACCAGAATCTGGTAATTTGGAGTGAAGGACGGAATAGTGCCACTAGGATAAATACTGCTAGTAGAAGACGAAGAAGGTCCTCCAAAAGCAAATTGAGGGAGTGTTGGAATAAAACTGAGAAGAGAGTGCCCAAAAGAAGAAGGACCACCAGGAGAGCTGGATGGGGTTTACGTAGGAGTGGGAATGGAATCATTCAATGCACGGTATCTAGATGGTAGTGTCGAGGTGACGTTGGGCGTTCGTAGTGTGTTGATGGAGCAAGACTAACCGCAGTAAACCCGGTTGGAACACTCGTAGTATCGGTGAGATGGGCCATTTTGGCAGGGACAGTAAAGCGATAGGCGGTAGTAAACGATACTGTCTCTCGACTAGAGATTTCAGAAATCACAAGTGGGTTGATCTCGGAAATCATAGGTTATCCTGGACCAAAAAGGTCTCGACGAAAAACACCTATAGACCAAAATATATCTTGGCCTTCTATGTGTGGAAAAGGTCCAACTAGTGATCCAGAAGATGTAGCAACTAAGTCTCCGGAAGAATTCAGTCGCATAAAAGTTCGCTCAGAATCAAGGTGAAGGCGAAAGTCCTCTCGAGTATTTGTAATTCAAAAATGTTCTAGAGAGTCATTTCGTTCCACTTGTGGCGTGGTAACAACTGTGACTTCACTTTGACAAGGAGAGCCCTCAGGTGTGCTTGTAGGCAAGGGTTGAGAACCTTCCAGATTCTCTGGAGATAAACCCTGCATTCTACGTGAATGATGTGGAGGAGCTATTGTAAATGAGTGACAAACTTTACGAAGAAAATCATATGGTCAAATTTGGTAAAAACAAACAACACGCGCTAGTAAACAAAATCTAGGAAGCAACACCAAGCAAACAAGACCTTCTAATTCTGAAGCCACTAGTTGGTGATGAAATCCAACGTCGCAACAACAAGACGAGAAGGGGTTGTGATAGGGTGGAAATGTTACGCTGACAACCTACTTAACGGACTTACACCCTGGTGCAAGCTCCCACACATAATCGTGGGTATACCCTCCAAGGAGCCCGAGTGAGTTTGGTCAACGTCAATTCCAGGTACCGTGAAGACTTTCCCCTTCACAGTCACCTTGTGTAAGACCCTAGAAAGATAGGCCACTAAGGTTACCACCTACAACAATAAATCCTGGGGGGACAGTCGACAGTTTGATCCACACGCAAGGGTAGGGTATCTAGCCCAAAATCAACTCAAAATGCTTCCACTCATCATTGTGGGTATACCTCCAAGTGATCCCCGTAATACATGCAATCTTTACACTGATATCAACAAAGCAGGGTGAGTAACTCTGTCAATATCAATGTGACCTCGTGCTTGACCCTTGTGTGAGAAGGGCTTCCCAGGACAAGATGTTGCAAATGGAATTTAACACTCCTTAACACAAGATGCTATTGTGTGTTTTGTTCTTTGAAGAGTGTATCTCTCTTCCTACTCCAAAGCACTAGCCTAGCAAAATGTTGGTGTAATAGAGCCCTAGAAAAGAGTTACTAGATAAATTTTACAATTGCGCATTGTTATTAAGAGTTGTTGTTTACTCAAAGGAAACATAGATGAAATTGATGTTGGATAAGACTCTGACCCAACGATGCATGGATGAGAATGAAATATATCGATTTTCGTTCAATGAATCCTATGTATGGGAGGGAAAGAGAAGTTTTCTGGATCAAACTTGAACTACAAGACACAATTTCCTTTAAAATACAAATGCAACAAATCATGCATCAATAACAATTCTCTATTGTTTCTTTTTCAATAACTTCAAAAATTGATTTTCAATGTTTTCAAAAACAAAAATGATTTTTTGAAAGAAAAACATTTGTTCACTTTTCAAAAAGGACCTACACCTAGATAGTGAGAGTGCAGAAAATAAAAAAGCAATGAATAAGAAATAAAAACCCAAACCACTATTTCAATGGAAACAAAAATAACAAGCAAACCAAACTAGTCTTCTCAATTGCATAAGAAAAGTGATCTTTCAAAGAATAAGCAAATGATAAAGACAAAGAAACTCAACTTTCAACCGATCACCGGTTCTTAACCAAACAAGCACACTCAGATTCTAAAATCATAGAGTATAGCTTTGCCAAGAAAAGTCAAGAAATAAAAGTCAAGACAAAAGTGACAAAAAGAGCCTTTGAAATCCTAAGACTATTCGTGCACGAAAATGAAGACAAGAAAAACATCAATCAATGGTCCAAGAAACTCTTTTGAGGCATCTAAACTGATCTGGGCAATTCAAGATGCAAAAACTCAAATCCAAAACTTTGAAAAAATGAGTTCGCAGGCTGAGAGTGTTACACAGTGCGAGAATGAAGGATTCTCGCAAGTGAGCTTTGTGCAGAGTGCGAGAACCTCGCACTGAACCTAAAGGAAGGGTGTGAACTCTACAGATTCTCGCAGGCTATTGTGGAGTGCAGTGCGAGAATGTCTGAAACTAGTTAAAGTTTTGGAAAATGACACAAAATTTGAAGAGGCTTCTGGACCCAAAGGGTCTATCAGGGTATCCTGAAGACTCAGATATTGATATGAAAGGAGAAGGGTAAGACATGAGCAAATGGCCAAGGAAAAATACCAAAAACCACAAGAAAATGGGTTATGTCCCCAATGGAGTCACCAATTTTGTTATCTGACTAATCGGTAGGTGCGGACACTAACAGATCTCCCTAGATCCACCTAGATCTAGAACAAAACAGGATAGGACATGACTCTTTCCCTAAGTTTTAACCATTGAATAAACTAGTAGGAAGGAACAAGTAACATACCTTAGTATCTCTTCCTAGGGTCTTTGTTGCTCCCGCTTCGCTCCGGTGCTCTCGTGAGGTCAATACCAAGACAACACAAACCAACCAAAGTGAAGATAGCAAAATATATTCATCTATCTACTTATGTATATGATCAAGGAATTACACAATAAAGTGAGAATAGCTTTATGAGAAAGGGACATGCCACTGTATCATATTAATTGAAAGTAAAGATTACAACCTGATCGCCTTGATGTCACAAGCTTCCTTTCAATGGCTCTTGGCTCCAACACACACACTTTCTCAATCCTTGTATGAAGAAGATCAAATCCTCTTGATAGACTTGCTAGAGTCTCCAAGCTTCTGTTCAAGCTAAGYCCTTCACACAATTCTTTCACCAATTCTCCAATGAATCTTGCTTAACCTTTTCCATGAGAATTCCATCAATATATAGAAGAGAATGAGATGGTTACTTAGATAAKAATGATCCCACAATATCAKGGAATCYAGTACAAGGATAACCATTCGAATKCCAACCCATTCTTCTAGAAGATTCCCTTCTARAATCATCGATAATTCATCTTTTTCCATGCTTTAGAGWAGGTTCACACCCTATCTATGTTACACAGTGTGAGAAGTTCKCACCCYARMTTAAGGCAGCCTRYGAKAATGGGTCATTCTCGCACCCTGRGATACTAGTAACYTGCGAACTCTCTTCAAAAATGAGTWKTCTGGGAAGAGATGAATGCCAATTTACTCAGGAGAAAGTTCTTRTGAGGAGYCTGAGTRCACCATCATCAATACACCATCATGATGACCAAAATCATGRGTAACACAAGCGGGCAAGGTTTCGGGGGAAGACYCGAAAKATTTCGAGYTGTCAATCTAGTTAGATCATGGTCATCGGTTCCAGAAGGACCTGGGCCGTTGATCTCTCAGCAGAGAGATTTCGACATTTCGTGGACCGGGGAATCGGGATTCAAAAGGGAAAGGAGGAATGCTTGCATCGYGATTCCCCRAATCRTGAAACCCCAAAAAMWTTCGGAGGAATAGCACCAGGTCACAGGATCCAKTCGTATGAAAAGCGACTTAAGGGAGGAGCTAAGGAGCYGTTAGACCSTTTCGGGGTTCATCATTTCGACAATTCCGAGGACAAGGARCYGGGGCACTTTGCGTTGAAAACCCSAAAGTCRCAAAACRCAACGTGTCTTTGGAGTAGGGTTGTGGTCAGAGAGGAAGMCATCACATGGACTAAGATTTTGTCAGKGGCTAATCGTCGTTGAGCCCATTTCGGCATTTCGACATTTCAACAKTCAAGGATTGAAGAGTCRGAGAATCGACATTAGGATTCACAAAGTTGCGAWATGCGAATAGKGTCTMTTGGCTTRGCCGAAGGTCATATCTGGGTCAAGTGTCGTGGATTCYYGGGTCGGTGAAAATCCCAAAAGAACRTAAGYCGTTGGATCGAGGGAGGCTCACAACCGTCGATCTCGATTAGGGCAATATTTCAGAATTCGGGGAATCATAGGGGAGGAGGAACGATTATTGGTTGTTCGCTCGAAAGTCCCGAAAAGCCGAAATTASTGGGAAACAARTGGCATGTASTCGTCACATTAGAGAAGTAAACCTTCRTTGACATTTTGGGTTTCAGAGGTTGAAGAGTCGAGGGAACTTACATCAGGATTTGTGAAGTCAYGAAATCTGAAATTTCCTTTTCGGAAAAGTCYCGATCACACTTGCTGGTCAGGTGGGTAGGGCTAGCRCCTTGTGTTTGATCATGCAKGMATAACTCATAAGGACCTATGGATACACYCTTGTGTGTGTGAGATATTCCTTKTGGGKAAAATGGGAGAGTCAATCTGACTTAGGGGAAGATTYRAAAYGATCCTAAGACCGGGAGGTCACGCAGAACCTATTGAGGCAGGGGGTGCTACGTCGGTTGTGGTATCATAACTGATATTTTCATCTGTAGATTTTAGGTGAAGGAGACARAKAAGGAAGACAAAGTGTTGATGCTCTGTGGTGATTGTTGCAAGGTGTGCAAMAAATGGTGGACAACYAGGTGAGYTGTAGGAGAACATGGAGATGCTCTCAGATGTAGAGTAATCCATACGCTTGCCAGGAGGGCAGGTGAAAGATGGAAATGGCTACTRAAGGCCATGAGCRTGGTGGAAGAGGAGACCACCAGCAGATGAGTAAAGCAGAGATTGATAAGGAACTCGCTGAGATAAGAGMGAGAATGGAGCATCTTGCATTAAATATGTAGTAGGATGCAAGGACACATTGRGTGTATGAGTGGCCCATAAAGAAGAGGGTGAAGTGGCCATTCAAGGAATTGTTGGCCAGAAGACAACAAAGTCTGTTGAAAATGTGGCTAAGGTATGCTAAAAACCTCAATGACACAGARCTGGTTTGCATCTGTGAGCTAGAAGTTGGAKAAAYCSTCAGTGATGAGGAAGGGATATCGGTTACAGATMTCATGAACTACTAGGAGGGTAGAGATGAATTTTCCAATTGCTAGGTGGGCAATGAGATGAGACCGTTGGAGGATCTCATAGATTGTCAGGAGGACATCATCGAAAATTCATATTCCCATGTGGGCAATGGTATGAGATTAGTAGAGGATCTCATAAACTGCCAGGTGGGCAATGGGAAGAGATCAACAGAAGGTCTCACGTACTGCCAGGGGAGTAGTGGTGAAAGTTCATATTTCCAAGTGGGCAATGAGATGGGATCACTGGATCTCATAGACTGTCAAGTGGGCAGCAGAAGATTCCCAAATTATCAGGTGGGCAGGGGAAAAGAGATGAGACTATCTGAAGGTCTCATGAACTTAGAGGAGAGTTTGAATCAACAAGGAGTGTTGACAGGAGAGAATCAGAAGAGAATTATGATCATTGGAGGAATAGAAGTGTTCCTACCAAGCAACCCAGTTGAGGCCAAAGCATGTGTTATAGATGCAGCAACAGAAGAATGAAAACCAACAGAAACTGTCATGGAAGAAGAAATGGAACAGACACTAACATTTGCCCAAGGAGCAGAAGATGAGCATTCAACATAATGGCTCAAATTTTTTAGTCAGGAAGCTAAACATGAGATCACTGCAGTACTGGAAGCTAAAGAAGAAGAAGAAGAAGAAGAAGAGGAAGTAGACAACATATACTTTATTGGTTTGTGTGAAGAATTGGAAGCCCTGGAGAGAAGGGTGATGGTGCAAAATTTTCACATCCAACGGGCTAAGTTGGAAGAAGGTAGTGGAGCATACCATCCCCAGGAGAAGCTGGAAGAAGTTGGAACTGAACCAACATAGGAGGAACTGGCAGAAGCTAATCTATCAGAAGAGGAGGAAGCTGAGCAACAGTTCAATGAGGAGACTGTAGAATTGGAGTTTGCAGTAGAGTGGCCACTTAGTGCCACAAGAGAAGGTAAATACAACATGGGAGATAGAGCAGATCTTCCCACTAAGGAGAACAAAGAATTGCAGCAGGGTGGACTGCATACAAGGAGCCAGCCATTGCAGCAGTTGTATGAGGTAATTGAAGCAATCAGGAAGCTGATGATCAGTTCAGCACAAGCGGTCAGCAAAGTGAAGCTGAGCAGAGGATAACCTACCATAGTAGCAGGGTAGCAGAAGAAACAACAGCAGTGAAGTGATGGAGCGGATGGACAACTCCAAAGAACTATTTGGGATTGAGGTGGATTTCGACAACCATGCTTGGAAGCTCATGAGAAGGAGCTCATGAATTTCTCATAGTAGAGGAGTATGATGCAGGAGCATCACTCCAAGATAACTACGTGCCATCTAGACAACACATCAAAATGCGCATTCAATGGAAGGAGAGAGGCACAGCCCTCTCGTTTTTCAAAATTTGAAAATTGTATTAAATGTTGTAAGGATGGTAGAGCCAAAATCCATGCATGTGCGCAGGCTTTAGATAAAGTTTGCCTTAAATGGTTGTAAGGCTGAGATCTAGATCTGATTCAGACTAGACAGCCATTCAATGTAATTGAATGTAATTTAATGAGAGTTGGTGAGATGGAGGGAAGAGCTCGAGGAGCCCCTCTTTGTAAAAAGATCTTCTTTGAATCTAGATTTAGTTAGGGGAGAGTTGAACCTAGAATAGGTTAGAGAGGAGAGGAAGTCGTGACTTTGTTACAGTCCGAGCTCACATTGTAAAGAAGCATTTCATATTAATACAATCATAGTAGTTTTTCATGCATGTTGTTGTTCATGTGTTTGTAAGTTCATGAATGAATGTCTTTATGTGTTGTTGATATGTTGTAGATGTATGTTAGATGTGCATTTGCAGGGATAGATAGATTTTCCTATCTGAGAGTTCTTTGATTTCAGGTTTGGATTCTTTGTGGTTTCATGCAAGAGTGCATGACAGAGTACTACGGTCTCTGAAAACCAGTGCAGGAGTGCATTTCTAAATTCTGCAGAATTTCAGACAAAGACGTGCCAGGTGGTCATACTAGCTAAAGTCATTAACTCAAGGAGGAAGCCTCAAGGTTGTTGAACACCTTGAAGGAGAAACTGTTTAGAGTAGAGCACAGAGAGAAGAAGCAGAATTATTGAGAGTTTTGTAAAGGCTCTGCCAAGAGGGAATTGAGCAAATGCACAGGATGCATTGAGGAGAACTTTATTTCTAGTTTGGTGAGAAGACAGAGTACTGAGGATTCTGGAGAACTCTGCCAGGTGGGCATTGAGTTCGTACAAGTGTGAATAGAAGGAACTCTATTTCGAGTTCTAAGGAAAGGGAAGTGTCGAAGAGAAGACACTCACAGGGTTGTTGAATACTCTATAGGCTCTACAAGGTGTGCATCGAGCAGAAGAACAACAGGTGGGCGTAGGGAGTTTTCTTTTCAAGAAAACTTCTCGAATACGAGTTATTCAAGATCCTCAAATGCAAGGTGTGCACAGAAGTAAATATTTGAGAGGGAAAAGCTCAGAAGGGACAACGTTTATACAACGCAAACAAGACCCAAAGGAATCAGGCTCGCAAGAGGAAGAGTCGAAGGTCGAGACCTTCGAGACTTAGAAAATCATCTAAGTCAAAAATCCAAGAAAGCTCAGGAGGAAGAGCACAACTACCATTGTATTGGGCAGAGGATGAGATCAGGATCGTTGAATCTACATCCAGGCAACAAGAGGAGAACGTGTAGGAGAATAGATCTGGGTCATCAGATCTAGCGTAGAGGACCGACAACCGTCAGATATGGAAGAAGGTGCACGAGGTTTAAGCCTCATAACAGTAGAAGAAAGAGGACTCGTCAAGTTCTCAAAGCATCGGGACCGTCCATCTCAGAGGACGCGTGTTAAGAGATCCACATTTCGAGGATTCAGACACCGGGAGATTGAGAGTGAAGAGTCTCCAAAATCGTGAAAGGAGAATTCGCGAAAGGACCAGGACCGTCGATCAAGGAGGATACGTGGAAAACGGGCAAGGTTTCGGGGGAAGACCCGAAAGATTTTGAGCCGTCGATCTAGTTATATCATGGTCATCAGTTCCAGAAGGACCTGGGTCGTTGATCTATCAGCAGAGATATTTCAACATTTCGTGGACCGGGGATTCGAAAGGGAAAGGAGGAACACTTGCATCGTGATTCCCCAAATCGTGAAACCCCGAAAGAATTCGAAGGAATAGCACCAGGTCACAGGATCTGATCATATGAAAAGTGACTTAAGGGAGGAGCTAAGGAGTCATTAGACCCTTTTGGGGTTCGACATTTTGGTAATTCCGAGGACAAGGAGCTGGGGCACTTTGCATTGAAAACCCCGAAGTCGTGAAACGCGACGTGTCTTTGGAGTAGGGCTGTGGTCATGGAGGAAGAAATCACATGGACCAATATTTGGTTAGGGGCTAATCATCATTGAGCCCATTTCGGAATTTCGACATTTCGACATTCGGGGATTGAATAGTCAGAGACTTGACATCAGGATTCACGAAGTCGCAAAATGCGAAAAGTGTCTCTTGGCTTGGCCGAAGGTCATATCTGGGTCAAGTGTTGTGGATTATCGGGTCAACGAAAATATTGAAAGAATGTAAGTTGTTGGATCAAGGGAGGCTCACAACCATCTATCTCAATTAAGGCAAGATTTCAGAATTCAGGGAATCATAGGGGAAGAGGAACGACTGTTGGTTGTTCGCTCGAAAGTCCCAAAAATCCAAAATTAGTGGGAAACATGTGGCGTGTACTTGTCACATTGGAGAAGTCAACCTTCATTGACATTTTGGGTTTTGGAGGTTGAAGAGTCGAGGGAGCTTACATCAGGATTCGCGAAGTCGCAAAATTTGAAATTTCTTTTTCGAAAAAGTTCCGATCACACTTATTGGTCAGGTGGGTAGGGCTAGTGCCTTGTGTTTGATCATGCAGGCATAACTCATAAGGACCTGTGGATACACCCTTGTGTGTGTGATGTATTCCCTGTGGGGAAAATGGGAGAGTCAATCTGACTCAGGGGAAGATTCAGAACGATTCTAAGACCGTGAGGTCATGTAGAACTTGTTGAGGCAGGGGGTGTTGCGTCAAACCCTCTTCTTTAACACATCAATAACCTCCTCTAACGATTTTCTGGGCACAAAATCATATCGTGGCCTTTTCCCCAAAGGGTTATGAATAACAATAGAGTTTCTTTCCGTGTTCACATGGTCTTCATGTGGATCAACACCTTGATTTTTAGTCATAGGGTTACAGTGACTAGGGTTTGTATTGAAAAAGAGAGGCAATTCTACTGTGTTCTCGTAGGGTGAAGTTGTTTCTACATAGAAAATCTTCCCAAGTATCCCCTATCTTAGCTAGATGCGACAACAATAGAATTTGAATAAGCTCGTGGTGGAAAAGGCTAGAAAGTGGGTTTAAAATCTGTCTCTGATAAATCTTAGACATTTTCTGCAGACTCAGGAACATGTAGAAAGGCATATTTAACTTGAAACCTAGGAAAACCATCATCAAGATTGAATCTCTGAGTAAAATAAAAAAAAAACACTTACCTCAACTGAAACAGAAATACTGAGATATTTCTCTCCAAATAACGAGACGTATCTCTAAAATGGGTTTCTGACAGTTTCTCCAAATTTTCAACCATTTTCTCATAAATCCTCCCAAAAAAACATGTCTCAGGTGTGAAATTATGGGTTTGAAAAACCTCGGAGTCATTTGGTTTCTATACATCAATAG
>WSFP011343116.1:0-36796 GCA_009831015.1 Picea engelmannii
TGGATGTTGAATAACTTCTAGACTGGATTAGAGATCTAGATAAATACTTCGACTATGAGGATGTCGAGGAAGACAAGAAATTCCAACATGCCATTACTAGACTTAAAGGGCATGCAACACTATGGTGGGATGAAATGCAGGCTGACAAACGCTACAAAGGCAAGCAGAAAATCAAAAGTTGGGATAGAATGGTTGCAAAGATGAAAGCCAAATTCATACCCAAGGATTATCAAATCACTATGTTTCAAAAGATGTAGAATTTGAGACAAAAGCTTATGACAGTGAAAGAATACACTGAAGAGTTCTACAAAATAAACATCAGAGCAGGTCATCGGGAAATCGATGATGAAAAGGTTTCCAGATACATGAATGGTTTGTGATATGACATTCAAGATGAGATGAGCATGATGATCCTTCAGAATGTGGAAGATTCTTATCAGATGGCTCTGAAAGCTAAAGAGAAGTTGAGCCGAAAACAAGGTCAAAGAGGCCAAGGTAGAAGTCAAGCCAGTGGAAAAACAATTTCCCAAGACAGGACTCAAAAATCTAAAGAAGAGGGAAAGAAACATCAAACTCAACATGAGAGAGGAGGAAGCTCATAGAGAGGGTATTATTCCGATAGAAATACTTTTCCTCGAGCCAGAGGAAGAGGAAGAGGTAGATGTGGTGAATTAAACTGTTTTGTCTTTGTAAAAATCAGACATAAATCTTATGAGTGTCCAGATAAGAAGAAAGATGGTGGTGAAACTCACATTGCCGAAGAACAAGGATGGAATTTTGAGGCAGAGGATGGTGAGGGCGGAAGATCCTTAATGATGAGGAAAGTTCTCTTGAAGCCGGAGAAGGAGGCAGAGAACATATCCCAAAGAAACAGTCTATTTCAAACTGTTTGCAAAACCAAAGACAGGGTATGCAAGGTCATCATGGACAGCGGTAGCACTGACAATCTTGTATCTATAGAGATGGTAGAAAAGTT
This sequence comes from Picea engelmannii, assembly GCA_009831015.1. Taxonomy (NCBI): domain Eukaryota; kingdom Viridiplantae; phylum Streptophyta; class Pinopsida; order Pinales; family Pinaceae; genus Picea; species Picea engelmannii. The sequence goes on from WSFP011343116.1 coordinate 977, forward strand.
GGAGCTGGAGACTATCGTACATCCAAGCCCATACAAAGTTTCGTGGCTACAAAAAGACATCAGGTAAATGTCACTAAACAATGTTTAGTTGAATTTAAAATAGGAGGATATAAGGATGAAATATTATGTGATGTCATTCCCATGGATGTTTGTCATATATTGTTGGGTGGACCATGGAAATATGATAGGAATGTGATTCATGATGGGAGAAAGAACACATACACCCTGGATAAAAATGGGAGAATGCACATGTTGTTGTCGATCAAGGACAAAGAAGTGAAACCAAAAGTGAGTAACACTGTACTTCTCATGAGTGGGAAGGAACTTATTAATGAGGTTAATAAGAAGGAAGACACACAATTTATTGTGGTTAGGAAGCCCAGAATTGTTATGACCAGTACGAAGATAGATGATCTACCAGAAGGAATCCAGGAATTGTTGGGAGAGTTTGTTGATATAGTAGTGGACGAACTACCTCATTCGTTGCCACCAATCAGGAGTATAATCCATCACATTGATCTTATACCTGGAGCCAGTTTACCAAACAAAGCAGCGTACAGGCTGATGCCGCAGGAGAATGGAGAAGTTAAGAGACAATTCCAGGACTTAATGGCCAAAGGGTTGATTCAAGAGAGCTTGAGTCCATGTGTTGTTCCGACAGTACTCAGCCCAAAGAAAGAAAGAGGCTGGAAAATGTGTACAGACTCAAGGGAAATCAATAAGATTACCATCAGATACAGATTTCCATTGCCAAAGATGGATGACTTGATAGATTACTTGAGTGGAGCAAGATTTTTTTCAAAGATTGATTTGAAAACCGGGTATCATCAGATTCAAATGAGAGAAGGTGATGAATGTAAGACAACATTCAAGACGAATGAGGGGCTATATGAATGGCTTGTTATGCCATTTGGCTGAACGAATGCACCCAATACTTTCATGAAATTGATGAACGAAGTCCTGAAGGATTTCATTGGGAAATTTGTCATCGTATATCTTGATGATATATTAATTTTCAGCAAGACAGAAGAAGAACACTTGTAGCATTTAGCTACAGTGATGAGAAGATTGCAATAAGAGAAATTGCTGATAAATATGAAGAAATCATCATTTATGAGGACAAAACTCATTTATTTGGGTTTTGTTATCTCTGTGAATGAGTTGATGATGTATCCAGAAAAGGTAGATGCAATTAAGAATTGGCCATCACCGAAAAATGTGTATGAAGTTCGAAGCTTCCATGGTTTTCCAAGTTTCTATAGGAAATTCATCTGAAACTTCAGTGGGATTAGTGCACCAATGATGGATAGAGTGAAGAAAAGGCATAAATCTTTTCACTGGACGAAAGAAGCAGAGAAGAGTTTCAATCTGTTGAAGAAGAAGATCACTGAGAAGTCAATTCTTGTTTTGACAGACTTTAGCAAGACATTCCAGGTCAAGTGTGACGTGAGTGGATTTGCAATTGGAGTGGTCTTGAGCCGAGATCAAAATTTGATCGCATACTTCAGTGAAAAACTTAATGAAGTGAAGATCAAGTACTCAACATATGACAAATAATTTTATGCAGTCATACAAGCACTGAAGAAATGGAGACATTATTTGGTTCCTAAAGAGTTTGTTTTGTACAGTGATAATCATGCTTTACAATTCGTGACTCAACGGGAGAAGTTGAACCAAAAACATGCTAAATGGGTTGAATTCATGTAGAATTTTACTTTTGTGATTAAGCATATTTTTGGAACTGCTAACAAAGTTGTTGATGCTTTGAGCAGGAAATGTTTGCTTATGCAGGAGTTCAGAGTCAAAACTTTGGGTTTTAATAACCTCAAAGAAATGTACAGGGATGATCCAAATATTAAGGAAGCATATGAGGCATGTGAGAATCCAGTTCTCAGGGAAAAAACCCAATGGATTGAATACATGATCCATGAGGGATTATTGTTCAGGGGAAATCAACTATGTATTTCAAAATGCTCCATGAGGGAGAATTTGCTAAAACAAAAACATAGTGGAGGATTGGTCGGACACTTTGGTCATGATAAGACATTCTCAAAGTTGAATGGCTCATATTTTTGGCCAAGTATGAGGACAGATGTTAATACATTTGTGAACAGATGTAGGATTTGTCAACACACAAAAGGGAAAAGGCAGAACACAGGGTTATACCAGCCATTACCCTTACCTGCAAGGCCGTGGGACGCAGTGAGCATGGATTTCATATTGGGACTGCCAAGGACACAAAGAGGATGTGATTCAATCTTTGTGGTAGTAGACAGATTTTCAAAGATGGCACATTTCATACCATGCCAGAAAACCAGTGACACAATTCATATTGTGAACCTGTTTTTCAAGGAAGTCGTCAGACTTCACGGCTTGCCAAGGAGTATTGTTTCTAATCGAGATACCAACTTCGTGGGAAATTTATGGAGGACTTTATGGAAGATGTTGGGGAAACGTTTTTCATTTACCTCAGCATATCATCCTCAAATGGATGGGCAGACAAAATTCGTGAACATGTGCTTGGGAGATTTGTTGAGGAGCCTAGTGACTTAACACCACAGTCAGTGGGATCATATTCTGCCACAGGAGGAATTTGCTTACAATGATTCACTCAAAAGAAGCATAGGGCAGAGTCCATTCTAGATTGTATATGGAATGCAGCCAAGGGGAGTTTTTGAATTGAAAGATTCAGAACAAAATGAATTCAGAAGTGTTAGTGCAAAGAACTTTGCAGAAGCAATGAAGGAGCTTCACAGCCGAATTAAAGAGCGATTACAGAATTCAAATCAAGAATACAAGCAGAGAACAAATCAACACAAGTGAGAACTTCAGTTTGAAGTTGGTGATTTGATTCTTTCACATATAAGGAAGGAGAGGTTCCCAAGAGGAACATATAACAAACTAAAGATGAAAAAGATTGGACCGTGCAAGGTCATAAGGAAATTTGGGGCAAACGCATATGAGATTGAATTACCCGATGGGATCAGAATTTCACCGATATTCAATGTTGTGGATTTGTAACCTTACAGAGATGAAGAAGCAGTAGCAGAGGAGGAACAAAAAGAAGTTCAATGGACAAAACAAATTCCTGTAGCTGAAAAGCCACAGATGGAAAGAATAATTGACAAGAGGATTAGCAAAAAGACCAGGAGAAAGGAGTATTTTGAATACTTGGTCAAGTGGAAAGGACATCCAGTTGAAGATGCCAGTTGGGAGGATGAAGAATAAATTCAGAAGCATGGACAGACCATGCAAGATCTCATGAGCAGGAGTTCATGAAAATTTTCAAGCGAGGGAGTATGATGGAGGAGCATCGTAAGCAGTCATCCAAGCGAGCATGAAGGAAGAAGACAACTGGGAAAAGCGCAGCACACGTTTTGCACATTTTGAAATATTTTAGAAAGATTAAGAAGCAGATATTAATGTAGTATCTAGAAGTGTACTTGCATTTATATCTGGCTGTTGTAAACAGATTGTGAGCGATTTTCTCTCATCTGTCAATGTAAAAGGAATTTAAGCCCAGTTAATGAAAGTAGGTAGGTTTGAATTAATAGATTAGACATGTTAGAAGAGTAGGAGGGAAAACGGATATAGACACCCTCGCCTTTGTATCATAGTAGTAGTTGCATCATTAGCATAGCATAGAAGAAGAGAGTTATAGTAGAGAGTTGAAAGAAGAATCCATGTACAGGAGCTTTGAATTGATATATGAAGCTTTGAATCAGATTTCATGGTGTTATGATGTTTTCTATTTATACATGGTGAATGGTATGCTTATGGTTGTTTTATTCTCTCTGTTATGAATTTGTTATGAGGCTATGCTGTGTATGTATGATTTCATATTGAATGTTTGAATTCATTGAGAGAGAGAGAATGAGTTTCAATTTTTTATCTTCCTGAGTGAGAGAAGTTCCTACAAGGAGTGCAGTGAAACATCCACAATGTGTGCATTGACGAAGGTCTGAGTTTTATCTCAGAAAGCTCAGGAAGGATACCATTGTTCTCATTTCAGCAGAAGTGCCGGTGAATCACATAAGTTGTGCAAGGTGTGTGTATTCTAGAGGAAGCCTTAGAATTTATCAACTAAGGTTGAAAGGTAAAGGAATGTTGTTGCAGAAGGTGCACAGAGTCAAAGAATCAAATACTTAGAAGTATTTGAAAGTTTGTCGCAAGGAGTGCACGTAGGAGTCCTTTTAAGGCTTGAGTTACAAGTGAAATATTAGGAGAGTTAGCACCTTTGAAAGTACTGAAAGGGAGACAGATATTGAGAACGTCTCGCAGAAGTTAAGTTCCAGTGGAAGAGCACTGGTTCATCTCGCAGAAGTTGTCAAGGAGGAAACGAGTGGTTGGAATTCTCTGTGGAGAACTCGTGAAGTTGCGAGGACCATGGGATTCGGTGAAGCTACAAGGAGGTTAAGCATTGAATGAATCTACCCTTTAGGAGGTAAGACTCAACATGAACCATTGATCATGATAGTGGAGCCGTCGGAATCATTTCGGCAAATTGGAGTTTGTAAGTCTAGAGTGTAAGCCAAAATCCTTGATCACTCTGACTCCCGAATTGCGAAGAGGATTGCCAAGGGAAGGATTTTAGGATTTTGGTAATTCGGGATTCATAATACTGAAAATCCTGATGACAAGGAGCCAGGGGCCTTTGCATTGAAAAACCTCGCAGTTGTGAAACGCGAAATATTATGAAGTGGCGTTTCAGTATTTCGGTGTTTCGGGGTTCAAAAATTCAGGGATTATGGTGACAAGTGTTTTGGGGTCGAGAGTTTCGAACTCCTGTTACCCAGAAGCCCGAAATAATGTGGGTTGTCGATCTAAAGGAAGAAGGCACCATTTCAGAATTTAGGATTTCGAAGTGGTAGGGGAACGGTAGTCGAAGACTTGTTCAAGTTTCGAAAGATGGGAAGAGTGACAGGTGGCAAGAGTCCATGTCAGAGATAAAAGACATTGGATTGGACAGGTGGCATGTCTTCGTCAATAGGTGGAGTCAAACCTTGTTGACCATTTTGGGGTTTTGGAGATAAAAGAGTTGGGAGTCTTGCATCAAGATTTGTGAAGTCGCGAAACACGATACATCTGTGGAGGAGGATGCGGATGAAGATTTCATCATTTTGACATTTTGGGTTTTGGTGGGTTGAAGAGCCAGAAACTCGACAACAGGAATCGTGATTTCGCGAAACTCAAAATTTCGATTTGGAAAAGGGCGCAATCATATTATTGAGGTCAAGAGATTTGATTGATGTTTTGTGTTTGATCACATGGGCTATACTCATAAGGACCTGTGGATACACCATCGTGTGTGTGAGGGATTCCTTGTGGGGAAAATCAAAGAGTCAATCAAACTCAGGAGGGCAGATTGAGAACGATCCTGAGCGGATCTCGGCCTGAGGGTTTGGGGTTCTATGTTAGATTACATCATCAGTCAATCCCACTCCTCCTCTGACAAGTGCCAATGTGGTTTCTCCGGTTACATCATCGGTCAATCCCACTCCTCTTAAGAGTTCCAAAGTGCTCAATTTAGCTCCACCATCGGTTGATCCTACTCTCCCTCTAGAGAGTAAACCTGATATTGCCCAGGTTTTTCTCATTCATACATGATCTATCGTTCCCGGGGGAATTCCTCCTTCTCCTGTGAAAACCCCTCCAAGTAATGAGGCCATCCTTTTTGATTGGGATGTGCTAACTAGACCTCATCTTCCCTCTCACATTCCTTTCAAGATTACGGTAAAAGTTGTGGTATGTACGTTAATAGACAAAGGTTCGTCCATTAGTATTTTTTCCTCTATTTCTTGGTAAGCTTTGGGTTATCCTTATCTTGTGTTAGTTACCCAGACTCTATTCTCTTTTAACAGAAGAATCAGTTACCCTTTAGGGATCCTTCCTCAGTTTCCCGTAACTTTGGGAGGGAAAACGACCTTTATTGATGTTATGGTAGTCCAGGACCCCTTGGAATTCAATTTACTCCTTGGGCGAGATTATGTCTATGGCATGAAATCTATTGTGTCCACTCTTTTTTTTGTGATATCTTTCCCACACGATGGAAGAATGGTGACTATTGATCAACTTTTGTTTGTTGGCCCTGACTTGACCATCAACCAAATAACCTCCCTAAGCAGGTCTTATATGCAGTCGATCTCACCTCTGCTACAAGTCAAATATGTGGCGTTGTCTCCCATGATTTCAAATTCTTATGATTTGGATCCGGTAGTTGACATGGTGATCTCTTCAGTAGGTCTATTGGTTCTTGATTTGCTTACCCTTGACGAGACCCTCAACATGTGTTCCTTCCAGAGCATTCTTCTTCCATCTAGTGAAGATCTCTTCGAAGCCATGACTGAGTTTTGTCCCTTAACATGGTGTCCTTCCATAGAATTATCCTCTTGGAAGCCTTAATCAAGAAGAGGTTATGAGCATAATTTTTCTTCTGTGTGGAAAGCTCGTTAAAAAATGAAACAGAAGTTACGAGCATAGTTTCTCCTCTCCATAGCAAGCTCGTTAAAAAATGAAACAAAGTCCTTGAGCATAGATTTTATTTTCTGTAGCAAGCTCGTTAAAAAATGAAACAGAAATATGGGGATTGAACCTGGAGCCTTGATCATACTTCTTTTCCTATGTCAAGCTCATTAAAAAATGAAACAGTCACCTCTCCTGTCAAGTCGAGTCTTTCGTCAAATATTGTAGATGTCGAGTCGAGTCTTTCGTCACATCTCGTAGATGTCGAGTCGAGTCTTTCGTTAGATATCATATTTGAACCTTCTTTTCATCCACCTATATCCTTTTTCTCCATATAGTAAAGAAATTGGTGACAACCTCAAAGTCGGTGAATGAATTGAATCTTGGGGGGGCATGTCTCCAGCCTTTGATGATCATTCTGTATTTAAGCCACTATCTTTCAAGTTGGGGGCAGAGTACCAAGAATAGTATATGTTCTTTCTCGTGCTTGAAAAAACATGAGAATGTAACTGAATAGACTTTTATCACTTTTTTGGACTCATAAATTTTATACAAAAAAGGAACCCCCTGGGGTCTTCTTTAAACTCTTTTCAAACTCTCTAAACATGAAAATATTATCGAGTGATCTTGCTTCCTTTCCCACTGGTTAAAAGGTTTGAAAGGGCGTATTTCAAGTGATAATTTATCTCTTTTTAGGCCTCGCAAGACTAACATTACGAAAAAGGACAACCTTGGAGTTGTCTTTAAGTTGTTTTTAGACTCTCTAAATATGAAAAACCACTAATTTTACCTTCTCTGGATTCGTTAAACAATCATACATTGAAGGGCCCATACAGGACCGAACGCTTACTTCTTCCAGTTCGTTAAACAAAGGAAGAGGGACTTACTGAAGGTGAGTTCTATCGAGCATGTGTTACCCTCCTCGATCTCGTTAAATTGAAAAGAGGTACTCATCTATCTGGATGGGGGAAAAATTGAAGGAAGCAGGCCAAGCAGTTTTTTAGAACACTACCAGTAGCTCTTACGGTCTCCCTTGAACATGGAACTTTGTCTTTGCACGAATTTTAATCCATTGAACCTATGCATTGATCCAATGCTCTGAGTTTCTTTTACTCCTTTGGGTCACCTCACGAAAGTCACAACATCCACTGCATCATCAAGTTTTGGTCCATGACAAGTTTTTGTTGTTGTTCCTCAGTGTTCAAGGTAAGTATCTTCCTCGAGATTCATCCATCACAATTATCCTATTTCAATACCCATGTCAGTCCATGTTCATTTGGTATACCAATTACATCTCTGTGTCAGTTTCATGTTGTTGATGGGTGATACATCAAGGCCCTCCTTTGATGAGTCTATTCCTGTCGACTTCAACACATTATCCAGGAACTAGACCTAGAAACCAGTTAGTACCTTGGGACCTGCATGCCTCAATGGCATGCCTCCTCGTATCTGAAAGTGGGTTTACATCATTGACCCCTGATCGGGTGATTCCATGGATGTTCGACTTCAGCTCATTTATTCACATTCGTCGAAGTGTACTAGAGTACCTTGGGAATCATTGACATCAATGGTGATCTCCCTCACACTTGTTAACGATTTAACTCATTGACCGGTAATCAAATGGTTTCTACCATGTTCGACATTAGGACATCTATTCACATGGTTAGATTTCTACTACATCGGGATCGGTAAGAAGACCCTCGGTTGAGTTTTCACTCTTATGTATACTTTGCCCAGGTTGCGAAGGATTTCTTTTGAACTATGACACATATATTGTTACATAGATCCACTTTGTATTGGTCGTGGATATTTCTTGTCGTCTCATAGATCCACTATGTATTATTCGTGGCTATGATTAGTTCAAGTCATAAGAGTATAGATCCACATTGTATCTTCAGTGGCTATACCTTTTATCAATATAATTATGGATCCGCAGTGTATTTTATGATGGCCATACCTAAAAAAAAATTATCACTCAAGCATAGGTATGTCTACCTTGGGTTTGAAACATATCATAATATTTGTTTGATGGTTGTGTGCATCTTTTTCCATCCTCTCTGCATCCATACCCTTTCTTGAAAAATTCTACAAAGTACTTCAGTCATCATCGTCTTCTGACTTCGCACTTTGGGAGGTAATCTGTTACACATCAAAATCACTCATTGCAATGATGGCTAGTGTCGTCATTATAAATATCGCAAGTGTTGCATATTGGTCATAAGTTTCGTAAGTGTCACAAAAATCACATTGTTACCTTGTCTATGTTGTCTCTCTAACGACATTGTAAAGAGACTTAAGACACCTCAAAAGACAAGTCTTGAAGAAGAGAAATCAATTGAAAAGGAGTACAAGCCTTTTTCCACTGAAAAATCCACTCAAAAGTCAAATTTGGAAGGGAGATCTCCCCTACATAATGTCAGGGAGTGATGATGCTCTGTACCCTCTTCTAGGGGAGTGTTCCAATGATTTGGGTCCCTTTTTGATGGAGCGATGGCCTTTTTTGGGAGAAATTTGATTTGTTGGAGGAAATCAAGGAAGAATCCCCTCAATATATGAAGGTGGTTGGATTTGAATCTAGGGTCGAGGCATGATCTTAGGGGATATCCACAAATGAAGGAGAGGAATCCTCAACTTATCCCAAATATCTCTCAAGTGGTTAGGCCTCTCCAAGCCTATATAAGGAGGCCTCCTCATGGTGAAAGGATAGATGGAGATTGATAATTACACCAAACTTATGATCCCATAAGTGATATGTCATTGAAGCATAATCAGTGTAGATTACTTGAGCAAAGGGGTTGGACAAGGAGAGATGGAAGAAGCTGATGCACCTTCATTAGAGGATTGTAAGTACTCTTCATTTGTTCTCATTAATATATATACATGCTTGGCCTGTTTCTTTCAAGTTTATGTTTGTTTCACATGAACTTGTCTCTAGTAGATAGATTTGTATTTGAGATAATCTCAATAGAATAGGAAGTTTGTTGTATCTTTGTTTGTGCTACAGGACCTATCAAGGAGCTTGGGATTGAAGCTCAACTTAGATTTTGCAAGGACAAATGTCATTTAAAAAGGTACACTTTTATTCTTTCTTTTCATTCATTAACTTAATTATATCTAAAAGGATGTCAGTGTCCACGTTGAGAACTCTTATGTCTTAGCCTTAGGATTCTAGAGACCAAGAGGGAATTCGCTTGTCCGAAGGAGGATTCACCTGTAACAGATATTCTCCTTTCAATTTGATTTTGGGCTAGATACCCTGCCCTTTCATGTGGATCGGACTATCGATTGTTTCCCCAGGCATCACTGTTGTAGTTGGTAACCTTAGTGGCCTATCTGTTTAGGGTCTTTACATGAGGTGACTATGGAAGGGAAAGTCTTCACGGTACCTGGAACCGACATTGGCCAAACTCACTCGGGATCCTTGGAGGGTATACCCACGATTATGTGTGGGAGCTTGCACCAGGGTGAAAATCTGTTAAGCCCCTTTTCACTTTGTTCCTGTGATGTTGGATTTCATCACCAACAAGTGTGCTCATTGTGAGAAGGTTTTGTTTTCTTGCTTGTTTACTAGATTTTTAGTGTGTGTTGTTTTTTCTCCCTAACAGAATCTAGGTTGGATATTTATTTTAATGACGTCAGTTCTCGAAACTACCAATGGATCAACTCCCTCCAGGAGAACCCTTTGTTTTTCCTTCTTACAGAAATGTTCATCCTCCTTACATCGCTACTTTGAGCCCCTTCCAGGTCTCACAATTGGGTTACCGATATGGTTTTTTTCCACTACGGTCATCTCGAATGTAGGTGCTTCAGATGAAAACACACCACTCACACATCAACCTCATGTCAAATTTTCTGCTTCTTCGAGCGTCAGGTCTCCTTCCATTTCTTCTTCTTTGCCTAGTGAAATCTCTCAAGCGAGTAGCTAGATTGATAAGAAGAAGAATAAATAGAAAGAGAAGAAGAAGGCCATGGAAGGGACCAATCCTCCAACTACATCAAATGTTGGATCTAAGAATCCAGCTACTGTTAATAGTACTGGGAGTGTTGATAAGGTAGATAAGGTTAAAATGAAGAATCTGAAACCCAAATTCCCTTGTGTTCTTTGTAAGTGTGACCATTTTATGAGGGATTTCCCTGGTATTCCCAAGGTCTTAGAAGGATGGTCCTCCACATCATCTACCCCTGCTAGTCATGTCGGTGATATTACGTCAACTAGTGACATAAAGGTTGGTAAGAAGAAGACAACTGTCAATTTCCCTTGTATGTTATGCAAAGGTGATCATTATTCTCACCTTTGTCATCGTATGGATGAGGATTCTTCTCTTTTGGAAAATCTTCCAATTCCAATTAGTTATCATAAGATTTCCCCCAAAAAATTGTTAGTTGATAGAATGGTCAATCTGGTTCCATCCCCGGTCGGTCCGGTTGATCAGGTGGTCAATCTAGTTTCATCCTCGGTTGAACCACTAACCAAGGTAGTTGATCCAGTTCTGTTATCGATTAGCCCCACGTTTCATTTGAAAAGTGAAACCAAAATGACTGATCAAGTCCCATGATTGGTCAGTCCCACCCTTCATACGAAGAGTGTCAAAGTGGTCGATCCGATTACATCATCGGTCAATCCCACTCCTCTTCTGACGAGTGCCAAAGTGGTTTCTCTGGTTACATCATCAGCCAATCCCACTCCTCCTCTAAAGAGTGCCAAAGTGGTCGATCCAGTTCCAACATTGGTCGATCCTACTCTCCCTCTAGAGAGTAAACATGATACTTCCCACGTTTTTCTCGTTGATACAGGATCTATCATGCCGAGGGGAATTCCTCCTTCTTCTGCGAAAACCCCTCCAAGTAATGAGGCCATCCTTTTTGATTGGGGTGTGCTAACTGGATCTCGTCTTCCCTCTCACATTCCTTTCAATATTACGGTAAAATTTTGTGGTCGGGACGTTCCTTAGACGTTAATAGATGAAGGTTCGTCTGTTAGTAGTTTTTCCTCTATTGCTTGACAAGCTTTGGGTTATCCTCAGCTTGTGTCAGTTACCTAGACTCTGTTCTCTTTTAACAGAAGAACAAGTCACCATTTAGGGATCCTTCCTCAGTTTCCCATAACTTTGGGAGGGAAAATGGTCTTTATTGATGTTATGGTAGTCCAGGACCCCTTGGATTTCAATTTACTCCTTGGGAAAGATTATGTCTATTCCATGAAAGCTATTGTGTCCACTCTTTTTCATGTGATATCTTTCCTACGCGATGGAAGAATGGTGACTATTGATCAACTTTTCTTTGTTGGCTCTGACTTGACCATCAACCCAATAACCTACCTAAGCAGGTCTTATATGCAGTCAGTATCACCCCTATCACATGTCAATTATGTGGCATTGTCTCCAATGATTTAAACTTATGATGATTTGGATCCGGTAGTTGACATGGTGATCTCTTAGGTAGGGCTATTAGAGCTTGATCTCCTTACCCCTGACGAGACCCTCGACATGTGTTCATTCCAGAGCATTATTCTTCAATCCAGTGAATATCTCTTGGAAGCCATGACCGATTTTTGTCCCTTGACATGGTGTCCTTCCAAAGCGTTATCCTCTTGGAAGCCTTGATCAAGAAGAAGTCACGAGAATAATTTTGCTTCTTTGTGTCAAGCTTGTTAAAAAATGAAACATAAGTTACGAGCATAGTTTTTCCTCTCTATAGCAAGCTCGTTAAAAAATGAAACAAAGGCCTTGAGTATAGTTTTTATTTTCTGTAGCAAGCTCATTAAAAAATGAAACAAAAATATGGGGATTGAACTTGGAGCCTTGAGAATAGTTCTTTTCCTGTGTCAATCCCGTTAAAAAATGAAACAATCACCTCTCCTGTCAGGTCGAGTCTTTCTTCAAATCTCATAGATGTCGAGTCGAGTATTTCGTTAGATCTCATATTTGAACCTTCTTTTCATCCACTTGTATCCTTTTTATCCATCTAGTACATAAATTGGTGACAACCTCAAAGTCAGTGAATGAATTGAAGCTTGGGGGGGCATGGCTCTAGCCTTTGATGATCATTTTGGAGTTAATCCACTAGCTTTCAAGCTGGGGGAAAATTACCGAGCTTAGTCTTTGTTCTTTCTCATGCTCTAAAAAAACATGAGAATGTAACCGAGTATAATTTTATCACTTTTTTGGACTCGTAAAGGTTATACGAAAAAGGAACCCCCTAGAGTCTTCTTTAAACTCTTTTCAGACTCTCTAAACATGAAAAGATTGTCGAGTGATCTTGCTTCCTTTACCACTCGTTAAAAGGTTTGAAAAGGCATCTTTAGAGTGATAATTTATCTCTTTTTCGGCCTCGCGAGACTAACATTACGAAAAAGGACAACATTGGAGTCATCTTTAAGTTTTTTTCAGACTCTCTAAATATGAAAAACCATTGAGTTTACCTTCTCTGGACTCGTTAAACAATCATACATTGAGGGGCCCATACGGGACCGAACCCTTACTTATTCCAGTTCATTAAACAAAGGAATATGGACTTACCAAAGGTGAGTTCTATCAAGCATGTGTTACCCTCCTCGAGCTTGTTAAATTAAAAATAGGTACTCATCTATCTGGATCGGGAAAAAATTAAAGGAAGCAGGCCAAACAATTTTTGAGAACACTACCAGTAGCTCTTACGGTCGCCCTTGAACATGGGACTTTGTCTTTGCATGCATTTTAATCCACTAAACCTCTGCACTGATCCTATCCTCTGAGTTTCTTTTACTCCTTTGGGTCACCTGATGAAAGTCACAACATCCACTGCATCATCAAGTTTTGGTCCATGTCAAGTTTTTGTTGTTGTGACTCAGTGTTCAAGGGAAGTATCTGCCTCGAGATTCAGTCGTCACAATTATCCTATTTCAATACCCGTGTTAGTCCATGTTCATTTGATCTACCAATTACATATCTGTGTCAGTTTCATGTCGCTGATGGGGGATACATCAAGGCCCCTCTTCGATGAGTCTATTCATGTCAACTTCAACACATTATCCAGGAACTAGACTTAGAAACCAGTTAGTACCTTGGGACTTGCATGCCTCAATGGCAGGCCTCCTCGTGTCTGAAAGTGGGTTTAAATCATTGACTCCTGATCAGGTGATTCCACAGATGTTCGACTTCATATCATTCATTCACATTCTTCGGAATGTACTAGAGTACCTTGGGAATCATTGACATCAATGGTGATCTCCCTCTCACTTGTTAATGGTTTATCTCATTGACCGGTAATCAAATGGTTTCTACCATGTTCGACATCAGGAAATATATTCACATGGTTATATTTTTACTACATCGGGATCGGTAAGAAGAACCTCGGTTGAGTTTTCACTCTTATGTATACTTTTCCCAGGTTGCGAAGGATTTCTTTTGAACTATAACACACATATTGTTACATAGATCCACTTTGTATTGGTTGTGGCTATGTCTTGTCGTCTCGTAGATCCACTGTGTATTATTCATGGCTATGATCAGTTCAGGTCATAAGAGTATAGATCCACATTGTATATTTAGTGGATATACCTTTTATCACTATAATTATGGATCTGTATTTTATGGCGGCCATACCTAAAAAGGTAAGACTATTCTAGATGGGTAGTACATCTCATTCCATTTCTGGTGGTATGTGGAATGTCACATAACTCCTCAGGGCTAAAGAGTTATGGCCATGAGAAGTTGGAGAACCCAGGTTTGGGTAATGGACCCAAGTTTGTTTGATGGATAATAATATGATTTTTGATATATTTTAAGGAAATACTATTCTATATGGATAGTACATGTCCTATCATTTCTGGTGGTATGTGGAACGTTACATAACTCCTCACGGTTTGAGATTTATGGAGTTACGAAGTTGGAGGACCCTCATATGTTGGATTGAAGCCCCAAAAGGTCAAATAAGTAAAAGAGCTTGAAAATAAGAAATTTTTATTTAAATGATAAAGCAAAGTGAAAAAGTCAAGAAGGATTATTTAAATAATAAAGTGAAGTGACAAAATCAAAGAAGATTATTTAAATGACAAAGTGAGGTGACAAAGTCAAGGAGGAATATTTAAATGACAAAGTAATGGAGAAATTTCTCATTATGCAAAGTGGTTAACCCTGAAAATGAGGGAAATGGGTTAAGTGACCTAGAAATAGGTTAAGTGACCTAGAAGATACCTCTAAGGAACATATTTGGAGAGTATAAATAAGAGGCAAGGCTCTCTCATTTGATATCACACTTGAGAATATTGAATATCTATAGGTGAACGAGGTAACCAAAGGATATCTAATACAAATTTCAAAGGGAAGGTGAATAAAAGAAGGCCGGAATTCAAGGGAGGATAAATTCTTTTGATGATTCTTTCTAAGGTATGTTATTTACATGTCATCTCACCATTTTCGCAATAACTTTGTTTCTAGAATGATTTAGACCGTTAAATTGATAGGACATTGAGGAAACGTATCCAAGTATCTGTGGTAAAATTTTAATCTTGTGGGTCCTTGTATTTTTGGAGTTACACTCCGTGGAAAATAACATTTGTGGCTAGTCCTGAAACTCGTCTAAAACAAGTGTTTCAGGTAAAAACGTCATAACTTATGCATAACAATTCCAAATTCAGTAAGAAAAAATGTGTTGGTTAGATTACAGTCTGTAGTATTTTTATAACATTTTGAGATCCATTCAACAAATATTCTGTTTGGGGCATGCTCTACAAGGTCTCTCTCTAGAATAAGTCAGAATTCAACAAGGTATGACATTTTTTCTATAAATCCTTTTCTGAGAGATTCCAAGTTGTGACACCTAGAGGAATTATATAAAACAAACTAAAGAATATTGTGTACTATTTTCATATATTTATTCATTACAGGTACATAGTTATGATTATTTCAAGTTAGGGTTGTTCACTAATCCTGAACTAGTCATGTGAGACTAAAGAAAAGTTTGATGAAAATGCTAGAATGGTTGAGACAAGTAGTTGATGAGCTGGCACATACATGAGGTGTATAGTTGATGATGTTGGTACATATTGATGAGTCATATTTGATGAGTAGTTGACACATGATTGTTACATACTTGGTACATGGTTGGATGCATTTTTTTATGTTACAAGTTGATTACAGGTTGCTTGGTACAGGTTGGTGCATTGTTGATGCACTTGTTTATGGTATAGGTTGATTACAGGTTGAGGTACAATTTGATGCATGGTTGATGCATGGTTCAGGTTTATTAGTACATGTTTATAGTGATATATCACACAGTGTTTCCATCATTCTACTTCTACTTCAGGGCGGTTGGATGGGGCAAGGACAGGTGGTTGTAGCCACCTTCTAATTGTAGCCGGAGAACGTAGGGGGATGTAGCCTCCTTTTGGTTGTAGCCACATAATTGGGGAGTTGGAGCTTACCTCAATTTGTAGCTTGAGAAACTAGGGGTTTGGATCCTCCTTCCAGTTGCAGCTGGAAAACAAAGTAATTTGGTGCTTCCAATGAATGTAATTCTTCAAGACATATAAGAAAAATAATTATGTGGTTTTCTCCTACTTTGGGCTTCCACGTAAAACATTGGTGTATTGTGTATGTGTATGATTGTTCATTTGTTCATTTCTTATTCACTCTGTAGTTATTGGATGATAATGCTAAATTGATATAATACTTGGATTATATGGTTAAAAATGATTAAATTTATCTATTATTGATTCACCCCCCCTCTCACTAATCCAACAATCACTGACATGAAATATAGGCATTTATTTGTGGACTCAGTATTACCACATTTGAAATACCCATTAATACAATAGAAGTTCCAAACTCAGGTAGAGGCTCTGCAAGAAACCTTACAACTGGAAGAGAACCAATAATAGCAGACATATCCAACAATAGAGGAGATGAAGGAGGTTTTGAAGAATCTAATATTTCAACTAAACCAGAATAAGGAAAAAGAGAAAAGAGAAGTTGTTTGGTGTAGCCTATGCAGGACATAAGGACACCACAAGAATAAATGTCCAACTTTCATGTAGTATATGGCAACAGGGGCGGAAAACCCATTTCCAAAGGAGGACCATGCTGCGAGATTTGTAAAACACATGGGTGTGATCCATATCATTTTCCAATGATGCAGAAGTATAAGATAGTACCCAAAAGTTCATATTGCAATTTTTGCAAGTCAGTGGCTCATGATGATAAGGATTGTAGGACTATGAAGCTGATGAGAGAAATAAATTTAGATAGTTATAGGGTGAAAGAAGAAATGATGTTAGGAAAAGATGCACCTCAGTTCAACCAGGTACCACCACCATACAATAATTAACAACAAAAATACAAAAATGTGTAGCCACAATATAATAATTGTGTGCATCCATGGTATAATCTCGTGCAGTATAACGAGGTACCTCAATACAATGCAACACACATAGATTGAGGTGGATATAGAGGTGGAGGACAAGGCAAAGGAGGATTTGGATGAGGAAGAGGACTAGTAGTGTGCCACAACTGCCAACAACCAGAAAATTATGCAACAGATTTTTCGCTTCCACCAATGACATGTATGTATTGAAGCATAGTAGATCATGAAACAAACGATTGTCTGGCACTCTTAGGGAAGATTCAAGAAAAAAGGAACCAAAACAAACAGAATTTCCAATGGATCTCTATAGAATCCGATGATGATGGGAGAAACATCAATATAGTCACTCGAGGAGGATCCAAGACAGGAACAGATGAAGTACTACAAGATCCATATCTACACCAATGGGGTAAGAAGAGCACTAAGCCATATAAAAGTTTGACATGCGGAAAAAAAAGGAAACATTTAAGGAATCCAAATAGGAGTTTCTCAAGCATAATGTTTCATCTACATCATTCATGCAAAAACTTGAAAATCCACCAATATATGGGATGTCATTCTCACTAAACCATGCCAATAATGAAAAAACTCTAGAGAAAGTAAGTACCATAAATACTTTTATGAAATCTTGTGTAAAGTTATTGAATGACCCATCTGTTATCTCTCCAAGAGACTCTTTGAGGTTGTAGGTCAAAGATGCTTGGTAACTTAAAGTAAACTGTGTTTGTATTTATGTATATGTGGATCAATGCGATAACTCAACCTTAATGGACTGATATCAGGGTAATCAACAATATATAATCAAATAAGATAGTTCTTTCAAAGATTAATGATCATACAGTAGCTTAAACTGTGGATGAAGAAGACAATACTTATAAACCAGATACACAATGATGGGTTATTAAGAAATGTAAATAATTGTTAATCAAGCTATGAAATGACTAATGAGATGACAGTCATTTAACAGTTAAGAAAACTTTAATAAGAGTACAGGAAAGAAAGTAATAAATGAAGTCTGGCATCAAAGGTGAAAGAGGACTATGATTTGTACTATCTCTGGAAAAAAAATCTTTACAATGGTATAAGGCCTTTGTATCCAAAATCAAACCACCCTTTTTTTTCTCTTAGAGAGCATAGGATTTATAGTCTTTACATAACAGTAGGACATCCTATTAAGAGGGATACAGAATACTAAAAATAGTATAATCATAAAACTAATTGCAAACTTATAGGAACATATCCTTTAAAAAGGGAAGTCAAACCATATCCTAATACTAAGTCTTTGATAGTTTCTCCTGTATGCTGGATGATGACTATGCCTTCTAGAATCTTCAATTGACATCTAGAAGATAATATTCTCATTCTGGAGATTTCCTTTTAACATCTTATAATATCTTTGACCGAAAATAGTAAAATTCCTTTATCTTCTTGTCTCAACATATGTCTCAAAAAATGGAATAGAACACTAAAACATATCTCTTTAATTATATTATTAACTTAGAAACCATCCTCATTTAATTTGAAAAGATCAAACTGAGATCTGTGCAAAAAGAATACCACTATGCCCTTCTCTTCGGTTTCACCATCTCTTCAGCCTTGAAATTTGCTAGTTAGCCGTTGAAAATTCTACTTTTCAACGACTAACTGGTTGTAAATATGCTTCATGTGCCGGTGAAAACTCTTTATTATCAGCAAGTGTTGTGATTTTATTATAGTTAAATAAGAGTTTCCTTCCTTGAAAAATATAGCTTCTCTCTTGACTTGATGACTTCCTCTGCAAACAAATGACTGTTGCACATATGGACGAGTCTCAAAACTAGAGATAGGCACAAAAGGAAACTTATTGGGATTGTATCCAACCCTCTTCAAATAAGAAGAAACTTCTTTGAAAATTTCTTCATAATGAGCCTTTGAATACTTGGGAGTGGTGGCATCCATCTTGTTACAACGGAAAATCATTTTCTTCACTCCTAAGGTGAAGGCCAATAGGACATTCTCTCTAGTCTGGTCGTCCTTGGAGATACCAGCCTCAAAACCTCCAGTCGTAGAATCAGTGATCAAAACTACATAATCATCCTGAGAGGTCCCAATAATCTTGTTCTTAATGAAATCATGATGGCCAAGGACATCAATCACTGTACAATATTATTTTGTTGTCTCAAAATTCTACCAAGAAATATCAATTGTGATATCGCGTTCACGTTCAACCTTGAGTTTGTCAAGCACCCAAGCATACTTGAATGACCTCTTGTTCATTTTAGCATCTTATTTCTCAAAATGTTCAATCACATGCTTTTGTGCCTGAACCGCCATTTTGAATCTCAAAACAAACCTGGGTTATCTTCTCTTTACATCTTTATTACACTATCATCAAAGCATGGTCTATACAACAGAGAAGCTATGGTATTCATGGAAAACCATGGATTGATTCAACTTCATCATTTATGTCTTTCTCAATAGAGATCGCTCCACTTAGCCTTTAGTACGCATATTCAGTGTTAACTCTGCAGTTGTTGATCTTCTTCATATGACTTAGCGCTTAAGCGTTCTCTGCACTGGAAAATTTTTTGAGAGCAAACCACAACATTCTTACCTTAATTAGATCTGGCAGCTGGCCTTTCAAACCCGATATTTACCATATGAATTTGACCATCAACACCTATAGATCTTGATTTAAAAGAAATCATTGTCTTCTTGGCATGTTGGTGAAATAGGGCCCTAGATTTTGCAAAGCTAGCACTCGGATTAAATGACTTGAAGTTTGGCATATAGACTTTGTATAAGCATCTAAAATTATTAAGTCAATGAACTTGATTTATGGATTTGAAATTGTAGTTTGAGCCTGAAGCTTTACTATATAGAATCAAGCAGATATGAAGGAGATTGGTGTGATATAGTTTAGGTTTAGGATAGTTTAGGAATAAAAGTCTTAAATGCACACATCACTTTTGGACAAAAAGGCAGAATAATATAAATTAATATTTATATTATTTTGATTAAAAGATATGAGAAACCCAAAAACTGAATGAGGGTATATGAAAACCTGATTAAAGAATGTGTTTTATTGACATGAAGATCATAAGCCAACAGTCATAGGAGTTATGAGCAAAATAAATAAATGAGAGGTTTTTCAGGTCTTGACAGAAGATTCGAGGGGTAATGACAACAATCAAAAGACCTAGAAATGGGCAAATCTAGCACAAAATGAATAACGCTATCAAAAATTTAATAGTACATTTTGAGTGCTAACACCATCATCTATTAAGTTATTACAAGATATGATAGAAAGATGTAACATAGAGGTAGAAAGGAAATTAGAGCAGAAAACAATCAATCATATCCATACAAGAAAAAGGACAAGAAGAGAATTCAAATTGAATGCCAACATTGGGGATTTCAATATGGGTGATGTTATACTAGACTTTGGCTCTGAAGTAAATGTCTTACCTAAGGAGACGTGGTAGTTTATGGGGGAACCTACCTTAGGCTATTCACCTGTTCAAATGAAATTAGAAAATCAACACAAGGTGTTACCTATTGGAATACTTAAAGGTGTGACAATAGATTTGGACGAAGTGTGCACTATGGTAGATTTTGAAGTAATAGAGATAGTAGTTGGCACATAATCTTACCCATCATTGCTTGGATTCGATTGGAAATTTGATAAGCAAGATATAATCAACCTGAAGAAAAGGAAAATGAATTTTCAATCAAGTGAATATAGAGTCATTGCACCATTATATCCCTCAAAAGGAGAAAGGTTTGTAGAAGCCACTTGTTTGGATCTGGAATAAATAAACCAGTTGTAAAGAACCACCATGTAACAAGAGGATTATGTTATCCCAACTATGGATGGGGTACTCAGTTGGAGAAGAATCACATCATGTGATTCTGACTCAAAAACAGGTTTGGAGAATTGGCAACAACGATTACATGAAATTTCCACAAGGAGGTGTGAAAGAATAGATCACACGTTAAGATGGGTTGGTACAGAGATAAGATAACCTCCCATCTTTCATGGGATAAATAACTTAGAGGAATTCTTGAAAAAATATGAAGATGAAGTGCTAGAAAATTAGAGGATCTTAGCCCTATATATTGCACTCAAGGCAACACCTGCAAGATAGTGGGGTGCGCACAAAGAAACGATTCAGGACTGGTATCAATGTAAACAATCACTTCACATTAAATTTGGTGCAGAACCAGGAAGAAATAAGATGTATAGGTATGATGGAAAAGGAACACCAGTGGAACACTTGTAGAAGTCCAAGGAATCCCAGGGAACTGGTATATATATCAAGAGATGCGTAGAAGCACTGCAAAATAGACATGATTACAACATAACTTTCTAGTAAATTTATCATTTGAACATGAGAACCCAAAAAATAATTCAACGTTGAAGCTAATACGAGGAGTGATATTTATTGATAAACTAGAAGTTGAAATCATGACATAATATCAACAATAGAACAGACAGACAATCAAATAACTACTTTCATGCTATCATGTTGAAGAGGAAGCACCAGATGAAGATGACCCACACAACATTCAAATTACATAAATTGAAGGAGAAAGAGAGGTGGAAGGTCAATCGCTGGAATCATAAGTATTTTCTGCACCAATCAAAGTTAAGAAGGTCAGTGTTGGGATGAATGAAAACCCTAAAATGGAAATTATTGGAGACTATTGGGATGAACAAACAATCAAAAGAATAGTAGAGTTATTATGTGAATAAAGTGACTTATTTCCAACAACCTTTACAGAGATGAAAGGTATAGCAGGGGAGCTAGGTGAGATGGAGATACCCCTCAAACCTGAGGCTAGACCTATCAGGAAGAGAACCTATAGACTGAATGCAGTTTATAAGAAGAAAGTAAAAGAATAAATTTTTTGAATGTTGGAAGTTGGTATCATAGAACCAATAGACGAATCTAAATGGATAAGTTCTCTGGTATTCCAAAAAAGGAAACAAGGGGGGATAAGGATTTGTGTAGATCTGACGAAACTTAATGATGCTTGCTTACATGACCCTTTCCCTACCCTTTTTTACATATGAGGTATTAGAGAATGTGGGAGGACATGAAGAATATTCATTCGCAGATGGATTCTCAGGCTACCATCAGATCAAAATAGCTCCAGAGGAAAGGTATAAGACTACTTTTTCTACAGAATGGGGATCCTACCAATATACAGTCATGCCATTTGGACTGAAGAATGCACCAGCCATATTTTCAAGAGTAGTCATAGATCCTTTTAAGGAATTCATACATCAATATATAGAAGTATATATGGATGAATGGACTGTATATATTATGTTAAAGGACCATGTATAAGTGTTAAGAATAATGTTGGAAAGATGTAGGCAGTGCTAGATATCATTAAATATCAAGAAATGCATTTTTGGTACACCTTTTGGAATATTGTTGGTACATATAGTGTGTGAACAAGGTTTACTAGTGGACCGTACTAATATTGTTGTCATTGTAAATTTACCACCACCAAAGTATGTGCACCAATGAAGAGAAACACTGGTACATACAAGATATTATAGGAAATTTATAAAGGGGTATGCGTAGGTTATTGTACCAATGGAAAAACTATTAAAGAAGGACACCAGAGTTCAGTGGAATGAGGACTGTCAGCAAGGGTTGGACAGTATGAAGGAAAATATGGTAACAACACCTATACTAGAGTCTAGTATTCCCATAATGGGAAAAGACATTTCATGTGCATGTAGATGCATCAACCATAGCACTTGGAGAAATTATGGTGCAGCCATGAGAAAGGGACTTAGACCATCCTATATCCTTTTCAAGAATAAAGTTGGCATAATCAGAGCATAAGTACAACACCATAGAAAGAGAAGGCCTAACCATGGTATATGCACTTCAGAAATTCAGGAACTATTTATTGGGTAAAGATTTTAAAATGTTCACAGACCATTCTTCCCTCAAATATCTAGTCAGCAAGATAGTGTTGGGGGGGAGAATCTGTAGATGGATATTGTTATTTAAATAATTTGATTTCGAAGTGATAGTCAAACCAGGGAAGATGAATGCAGGACCTGATCACCTGTCAAGGATAACTAATGGATAATAACCTACTAACTTGGAAGACAACTTCCCGGAGGCACAAATATTTTTAGTACATGCAGTCGATGAATAATTCATTTATATAATTGAATACATAAGTACAGGGGTTTCACCACAGGATGTTAGTACTATACAAAAGAAAAATATGGTAGTAAGAGTTGTAGACTATCAACTCATTGGAGGACATTTGTACAAGATGGGCACATATAACATTTTGAGAAGGTGTGTATTGGAACATAAAAGGCCCAAAATTCCAGTAGAATCTCATGAAGGTATAGATGGAGGAAACTATGCAAGAAAAGATATCACACATAATGTATTGTGCGTAGAATTATGGTGACCAACATTCCATAAAGATTCCAAGGAATATTGCTAGAAATGTGATGTGTGTTAGAGGGTTGGCAAACCCAACAAAAAGGATGAGATGCCTCTAAGACCACAAGTGACTCTGTAGGTATTTGAAAAATGGGCAATAAAATTTGTTGGATGTATTAATCCACCAATAAAAAGTTCAGTAGCTAGATATATCATTATTGTGACTGAATGCTTAACAACATGGGTAGAAGAAACACCAGTGAAGGACTGTAGCACAAAGACAACAACACACTTCTTATTTTAGCAAGTGATCACCATATTTGGATATCCCAGGATTCTAATGAATGACCAAGGAACTCATTTTATTAATAATACCATCAGGGCTATGACTGAGGAATTTGAAGTCTATCACCAGAAGACTACAGCATATCATCCCGAGGAAAATGGAACAATAGAAGCCTTCAATAAGATTTTGGAAAATGATTTGACTAAGATATGCAATGTTAAAAAAGATGATTGGGATTTGAAAATACCAGAAATACTATGGGCATATAGGACCACATGTAAGAAGTTTCCAGGACATACACCATTCATATTGGTGTATGGGAAGGAAACAATGTTGTCATTAGAATTTTTGGTACCCAGTGCGTGTAGCAGCATGAATTACCAACATGACCGAAAGAGGCGCAGTACATGACAAAATAAGTCAACTAATGGAAATGGAAGAGGGAAGGATTCTGGCATAATTTCATGAGGAAGTACAGAAAGTAAGAGATAAATCCTGACATGACAGACAGATTAAAAAGAAGAGTTTTAAGGAGAGAGACCTAGTTCTACTCTATGACAGTAAATTTTTCCAACATCCTCGTAAGGTTAGAATGCATTAGATAGGTCCATGTGAAGTAAATAATGTCATATATGGGGGATACATACAACTAAAGGACTTGGAAGGAACAGACCTGAAAGGCATGATCAACGATAGTCGATTGAAACTGTACAGGGACAATTGACCTACTAACCCTTAAAAGTTACAGTCCAGCAAGAAAGGCATGTATATAGTGTACTATAGTATATTTTAGGAAATAAAACTCATAAAAGGAAGACAAAAGTAGAAAAATAAGGAAAAGGAAGAAAAAAGTAGAAAAGGAAATAAAATAGAAAATACTGGGAAATATCGTGCGCAACAGTTAGTGGAATCAGCACGACAAAGAGAAAAAGTGACTGTGCGCAGCATATGGTTGTTAGAAAGAAAAAACCATTCACTAAGGGAGAGTCACAACAGAAACATATGGTGCACCGAAAAAGTGTAGTGCACGAGAAAATGGGTCAACGATCGAAAACAAAAAAGCTAGTAGTCGGGGTAAAAAGGTGTGAAATGGGAATTTATGGAACTAGATGAATCATACTCGACAAGCTTCAATGCATCAATAAAAATCAAAGAGGAATATCCAAAATGATTTAGGGTACTTATGATGCACTATATATAGTGAAAACGTGGGCCAAACAAGGCACATTGGGGATTTACAAACCCGCAAATATAAGGAGCATGAAGACAAGAGGCAAACCTACAAGTGGAGAGATCGAAGCTCAATCCAGAAAGGAAGAATTACCGACAATGGCACCTCCAAAGGTTAGTGCACCTATACAAACAACACGAAAAACACGATGTAGCCATAGGTCATCGCAGGAAATTGTCGAGGCCGAACGAGAATTTAGACAAGACGAGGGAATCATCGATGTTGAGGAAATTCCCTCACCACAAGTCAAACCAACGAGTGCCATACTAGTAGAGGAAGAAGAGTAGGCCTCGAGGATGGCCAAGATGGATATTAATTTGCACAAAAATGCACAGGGCCATGACCCATTAACCACATGCAACCAACAACATCCTTCCAGGGACAAAGCGTCCCATAGAACAAATGGAGGGGACTACGAAAGGATAGATTCTAAAAGGCCAAGGCCATAGCCGATGGTGGGATATGTGCAACAGGAGGAAGTACAACTCAAGGACATCAGGGGGAAACTAGAGTCAGAATGGGAAATACAAAGAGAGGTTGGGACATCTAGCATGCCAGTACAAATAAATGGAAAACAACCTATCTCGTGGTCCCCACGCAAGTATCCTGATGCCTCAATCGTCTTACCACGCATTCTAGAGGGGGTGCAGGCCACAACAAGTCTACTGGGTTGCGTCGAAAGACTAAAATACATAGTTCACAATGTGTATGACACCAAAACATTCCTAGAATTTGCAGAATGGGTGTATATGGAGAGCTTGGGCACAAGGCCATTAGGATATCCATTTTTGTAGCCAAAGCAATGGTCGAAAGGCTAGGAAAACACAAGGATTCTGAATTTTCTAGCAATTCCTCACTTCCAAAAGGGGAAATATGTGAACAACTGCATCAAGCAGTTGTTGGCGGTCATCCATAGAGGATTTTTGTGGTTGGAAGAACCAGTTTCAATCGATGTTGAGTTCATTTCATTTATCACAGGTTTTCCATCAAATGGCGACAATCCCGCAGAATACATTTATGAAAAAGCCAAGTAAAGGGCTCTCGCAGAAGAGATGAAGTAGACTTATGGTATGGAAAGTGGATCACCCATAATTATTATAAATAGAATCAGTGATGCAACCACTCAGATGGAAACAAAGATAATGGCATGCAAAATAATTCTCAAATGTTGTAAGGAGCAGTTCCATGCAGGGATTGTCACAGAAGCAACATAATGTGAAAACAACACCATGCTTAGTTGGGCTCCATATTTACTGTATCTGTTCTTAGACGACTACCAGGATGCACAAGACTTGGGAACATAGTTCCATTACTCCTAGATAATGATCTTGATAGCCTTAATTGGATGGAAATAGCCTCCCTGCTCGTATGTATACAACAAAGTAGGACATTTTCACACAGCACAGTACATGTCATTAGGAAGAAATTTGAATTCCAATAGAATAAGTGGTAATGCCAACACCTTTGTTCAGAATCTTAGCGACATACAAGAAAACATACCCAAAACATGGAGGATATCTCCAGAAGTGGTCACACGGTACCAAGGGATAGCCAAATTTATATCTATGTGACACAACATGTGGATCCAAGTGCAAAGGGATCCAGAGAAAGAATGGCTACAACTCTTATTTTGTATCAACGCATAGGAAATTCAAATGACAATGAAATATTTCAAAGAGGACTAGAAGATCCCATTCATCACCAAGGACATGCCCAAGGGAAAAGAAGTGGAAGCAAGGTCGTCCAAGACATCTGTAGGGGGTAGGGATGGGAACAAGAATCCAACACAACAAGGGAAGCCCGGTCTAAAGACAGTGACACAGAAGAAGGGAAACACCCAAAAGAAGAATGCGTAGACAAGAAAGTAGGAAAATGCCCCAACACACAAAGAAAAAGGGAAAATGGACACAACAACACCAAAAACCCCATCAACAACTACTCTATAAGAGACAAGGCCACCCAAATGACCAATCATACATATAGGTGGGTCCTGCAGACAAAATTGAAGACTGTGTAGAATAACAAGTAGGCCAGGAACCTCCAGTTAGAACCCCTCCAAGAGAAAGCATCACAAATAAATGTGGAACTGGAGGATTAGAAGACAGGAATGGATAATAATCATGTTGAGAGCACAAATTCTCTCAAGGAACATATCACAATGAAGAGGGTAGAATATATTATACGGAAATTTGTACAAGCTAGAACAAAAGGGGAAGAATTAGAAGGAAAGTTTCACAATTTGGCAGAAGTTGTTCAGGGAACGCACACCACCTGAGTGGATTGAGATGAGCCACATGTCAGTGTTGGGGGCATGTTGGGTGCAGTAATATTTTGAGAAGGAATTATATTCTACACGTAAGCCTATTTTTGGAGAAGGATCTATTTTTGGGAAATACCTAACTATTGGAAAGGAATACCTAATGTTGGAGAGCAAGCAATATGTGGAAAGAAAGCAACATGCAAAAAAGGAAGGAAAATAAACATACAAGAGGAAAAGAAACATGGCAAGAAGGAAGGAAATACTAACCATGATAGGGTTGTGGTTTTTGACACAGATTGTAATGGCTATCAGATTGTAAAATAGTATAAATAAGTACCTAGGATATCTAGAAAGGGTTGTTGTTTTTGGGAAGCCAGTTAAGGAAAGAAAAGGATCATATCACTTTTTTAAGACTGAAAATTGTAATAATATTGTAGAAGAGTTGAAAAAGGTATATTTTGAGGGTTAGGTCACAGGTTGAGGAGCCTGGTGTGATCTAGTACACCTCCCATAGGGTTCCCATCCTCAATCTTGATTGTATTACTGAGATGTAATGCGCACAATGAAATTTTTTGCAATATATCAAATAAAAGAGAAGAGGATAAATCTTTGTGGATGTAGCCTGAGGAGGGGTTGAACCATGGTAAAACTTGTGTTCTATGTGATTTTTATTGAGTATTTACTTTATTTTGATGATTAGTTTATGAATAAATGATTAACTACATATATTAACATGCATGCATAAGGCTAAAGATGAATGAATCCTAGAAATACTTAAATCAAGAAAACAGTTAATGCATGAAGAAGGAAGAACACAATTCCAGATCCCCATTCATTCCTAGACTGCAAAAACCTAGGTATTGTAGTCACCCATAAAGCTATCTTAGGTGATATTGCATTATGCACCCTATGCGCAACGTTTCTTTATGGTTTACTAGGAGGGCCAATAGTTTTACAGGGTTTTTTGGAAACCTGTTGAAAACTGAACCTGGATCAACCCAAGAAGAAATAAAAGAGGATCAATCCAACATAGAAGAACTGGTAGAGAATTCATATTTAATGCCAACATAGGAGATTTCAATATGGGGGATATTATACTAGACTTAGGATCTGAAGTCAATGTTCTACCAAATAAGAGTTGGGAAGCTATGGAAGAACCATAATTGGGGTATTCACCTATTCAAATAAAGTTGTAAAATAAACACAAAGTAGTGCCAATTGGTAGGTTGAAGGGAATTCTAGTAGATTTAGACAGTGTGCAAACCATGGCTAATTTTGAAGTCATTGACATAGTGGAAAACACTTCGCCATATCCAACATTGTTGGGTCTGGATTGGGATTTTGATAACCACGATATTATCAAATTAAAAACCATAAAGATGATATTTGAATCATGGGAGTAGATATTTATTGCACCATTGGATCCCTCAAAAGGAGGAAGGTATGTTAAAACTGTGACAGACAATATTCTTACAGAAGATGTGAATCATCTATACATAACTACCGCACATGAAGAAGATTATATCAACCCAAATACAGATGGAATGCTCAGTTGGAGGAGTATTAGTTCTTGTGATTAAGACTCTGACATAGGACTGAAAAACTGGTAGCAACGACTATATGAATTATCTACCAAGAGATGCACCATAATGACACACGTGTTGAGATGGGTTGGTACAGAGGTAAGAGAGCCTCCTACTTTCTATGGATTGAATGATTTAGAAAAAAAATTAATGAAGTTGGAGGTAGAGGTTATGGAAAATCAGAGATTATTAGCATTAAATATTGCTTTAAAATATACACATGCAATATGGTGTGGTACACAATAGGAAAATATCAACAATTGGTTTCAATGGAAAAGGTTACTGTGCATCATATTCGACGTAGAGACGGAGCATAGACATGAGGCAAAATATGAGGGATTTGGAAAATTCAAGAACATGTAGATAAGTGCATAGTTCAATGGAGATTAGTACCACCCTAAGAATGGACACACCATGTTATTCACACACTAGAAGGCATTCCAAAGAACTAGTACACAGAATATGAACAACGTAAAGAAACTGCTAACTGGGAAGAGATACAACATAATTTCATATTTACATATGCATTTGAGCATGAAATTCTAGAGATCGATACAACATTGAAAGTGGTAAGAGATAGAATATTCGAAGAACCAATATTTGAAATAGTTCTAGAATATCAGAAGTAGGCTAGAAAGACAGTTAAACAATTGCTACATTGTTATCACATCGCAAAAGAGGAACATCCATCATAATATAACCAATGCAATATAAATATCCCAGATGTGGAAAGTGAAAGGGAAGTAGAAAGTCTCGAGATGGATTTAGAAGATTATGTTGCACCATTAAATATCAAGAAGGTCAACTTTGGAACTGCAGAAAACCCAAAGATGGCAAGTATTAGAGATTATTGGGATAATCAGATAGTAGAAAGGATCACATAGTTACTACGCGAATATAGTGACTTATTCCCCACAACATTCTCATAGATGAAAGGGTTAGAAGTAGAGATAGGAGAGATGAATATACCTTTCAATCCAAAATAAAGACCTATCAGATAGATTCTGTACATATTAAATCCAATATATAAAGAGAAGGTGAAGGTAAAAATTGACAAGATGCTAGAAGTTGGTGTCATAGAACATGTTGAATAATCAGAATGGATCAGTCCTATGGTGGTGTAGGAAAATAAGCAAGGAGGGATTAGTATTTGTGTATATTTGATAAAATTGAATGATGCTTGCTTACATGATCCTTTTCCTACCCCATTTACAGTTGAAGTTTTGGAGAATGTAGGGGGTCAAGAAGCTTATTATTTTACATATGGATTCTTAGGATATCATCAGATTATGATTACACCAGAAGATATACACAAGACTATATTTTCTACAGAGTGGGGATCATTTATGTATATAGTTATGCCATTTGGATTGAATAATGCGCCAGTAATGTTTTCAAGGGTAGTAGTAGCATATTTTAAAGACTTCATTCATAAGTTTTTGGAGGTTTTCTTGGATGATTGGACAATGTTCAGTTTTTTGAAGGAACATTTTAAGTATTAAGGCTAATGTTGGATAGATGTATATAGTTTCAGATCTCATTAAATATTAAGAAGTTTATTTTCAGCGCACCTTTTGGCATTTTTTTAGGACATGTTGTGTGTAAATAGGGTCTATTGGTTGCTCCTGCTAAAATTCATGTCATAGTTAACTTACCACCACCAAATTCAGTGCACCAGTTGAAGAGTACATTAGTCCATACATGATATTATAGGAAGTTTATAAGAGGATATGCACAAATCACTGCACCAATGGACAAGTGGTGGAAGAAAGACACTAAGTATCAGTGGAAGGAGAAGATGGTTGTTGTGCGGATTTTAGTATTTTTGGACTGGGAAAAATAATTTCATGTGCATGTGGATGCATCTGCAATAGAATTAGGAGAAGTATTAACCCAACCAAAAGAAGTTGATATAGATCTCCCTATTTCATTTGCAAGCAGAAAGTTATCAGATTCAGAATAGAACTATAACACTACAAAAAGGGAATGATTAGCTACAATGTATTCTTTGTACAACTACATGCATTGATTGTTAAGTAAACATTTCAAGATGTCTATAGATCATTCTTCTCTAAGATACTTAGTCAATAAGCCAGTTTTGGGGGGAAGGATATGCATATGGATACTTTTACTCCAAGAATTTGATTTTGAAGTTGTGGTGAAGCCTAGAAGATTGAATGTAGGACCAGATCACTTATCCATGATAACTAATGGAGAACAACTTAGTAACATGGAAGACAAATTTCTAGATGCACAATTGTTTTTAGTACAGATAGTTGATGAGTATTTTGCTGACATTATTGATATTTTTGAGTACAGGATTTGCACCAAGATAATTTACTACTACGTAGAAGAAACATTTGGTGGTCAGAGTTGCAGATTATCAGTTGATTGCAGGTCACATATAAAAACTTGGAGTAGATAGCATATTAAGGAGATGTGTGATGGAGCATGAAAATCCTATTATATTGGTAGAGGCACATGAAGGAATTGTTGGAGGGAATTACACAGGAAAATATATTGTGCATAAGGTATTGCATGCAAGGATATGGTGTCCAACAACTCATAAGGATGTAAAAGAATATTTTCATAAGTGTGATGTTTTTCAAATATTTGGGAAACCGTCCAGGAGGGTTGAAATGTCATTGAGACCTCAAGTAACATTAAAAGTGTTTGATAAATGGGAAGTATATTTTGGAGGTCCAACTAATCCACCAACCAAAAGATCAGGAGCCATATATATTCTTACAACGACAAAATACTTGACTAGATAGGTTGAGGAAATAGTAGTGAAGGATTGCAGTGCAGGAGAATGTAGCACGATTTTTATTTGAACATGCAGTGACAAGGTTTGGATGTCCAAGAATATTGATGAGTGATCAAGGGACTCACTTCGTCAACTATACAATTGAGATAATACTTGAAAAATTTAAGATACATCACTAGAAGAGTACTCCTTATCACCCTCAAACAAATGGAGCAATGGAAGCCTTCAACATAATTTTGGAGAATTCCTTGACAAAGATTTGTAATGTGAAAAGAGATGATTGGGATTTGAAGGTACCAACAATACCTTGGGCTTATAGAACTACATGCAAGAAGATAACCGGGCATACACCATTTATATTGGTACATGGAAAGGAGGTAGTAGTTCCCTTAGATTACTTGATACCATGTATGCACATTCCAACAATTACAGATATGACAGAAAGGGGTGCAACACAAGAAATATAGGTTCAACTGGTGGAATTAGAAGAGGACAGAATCATGGCAGGTTTTCATCAGGAGGTACAGAAAGAAAAGGATAAAGCATGGCATGAAATATATATCAAGAAGAATAATTTTGAGGGATATATGGTTCTCCTCTATGAAAGTATGTATTTGCAACACCCAGGGAAGCTCAGAATGCATTGGCTAGGGAAATATCAGATAAAATATGTCACAGATGGAGGTGTTGTACAACTACAATACTTAGTAGGAAAGGAAGTTCAAGGGTTGGTGAATGGTAGTTGACACAAACTGTATAGGTACAGTCGATCTACTAACCTTTAGTAGTTGCATCACAACAAGTATACTTGTACATATTGTAAATAGTAGGAGTTAAAAGAAGAAAACATAAGACAAAACTGAAAAAAATGAAGAAAAATCCAAAATAACATAGTTAGAGGAATAAGTGATAGACAAATAGTTGGAAATAACAGCGCACTACACTATTTATCTATCACTTATTCTTCTAACTACTTATTTTTACATTTTTGTTTGTTTTTTCCATTTTTGTCTTCCTTTTTCTTCTTTTAACTCCTACTATTTACAATATGTACAAGTCTACTTGATGCACATAAACTACTGAAGGTTAGTAAGTTTACTTTCCCTATATGGTTTCAATCGAATACCATTGAACATTCCCTGAACTTCCTTTCCTGCTAAGTCTTACAACTGTTAAATTTTTAATGAGCTATGGCTCATGCATTCTCTTTAAATTTTCTATTTGACTTTAACTTGAACCATAACTACTGCAATAAACCAATATCACAAAAAGAATAACCATTTACAAGAACAAAAGTTGTATCCTGGGAAACCATTCTCAACAAGGGAAGAAAACCAAGCCAATCCTTTGCTATATTCTTCAAGAGAAAGACCTCCCACACCATCACCAAACCGAGCACACAAGAGGGTGTTGTAATTCTCATAATTTCAGATCACAACTTCTGAAATCATGAGATAACACAATGATAAGTGTGTTTCTTCAATGGGGATTCACCTTTATTTATATAAGACTTGTCGCATCAAATGATGTGTCTATTGGCACAATAGTTCCAACCTCAATAACTCAAAATATAATTAATAATTACCATATTAATTATCTTTTACATTAAGGTGGGGCAGACCTATACCTTTTACATAAAAAATAGGGTTACAAGTAATTCTGACTCTTGAACAATATAGAAATGGATCTCATACACCCACTAGTGCTCAGCCACTAGGGGGACATCCATCTATGCTCAACCACAGGGATGTCTCTCTATCTCACTATGTATCATAGGAGAATCGCACTCACTAGTGCTCAACCAATAGGATCAAATTCACCTATTCTCATCCATAGGCACATCTAACTCAACAAATATTATTTCCCATTTCATTACATAGGAGATTCATATGGATTTCATCATCTCAACTCTCTACTCATAGGATTCCAATACATCGTTTCATTTCTGTCTCAGAATGATCCAACCAACTCATGGGATTTCACACGTTCACATGTTCTCATCCACATGTATGTCCAACTCAATAGATATTATTTCTCATTATGCTTCACAGGATAATCATATGGATTTCATCTCATCTCTCTGTAAGGAGGAGGCCAGCACAATGTTCCATTTCTATCTGTGATAGGAATGACACACCTAACTCATGGGATCTCTCTCGGGTTGACTCAATCAATCTATTTCCTAGAGGATGTCTCATGTAACTATAATCATCAACACTCCCTCTCAACTAGGGAGGAATTCTCCAATAGGAAAAGTCTCACACGGAAGCACCCGAACTTCTTCTAGACTACATTCATCAACACTCCCTCTTATCTAGAGAGGTATTCTCCACCAAGTCAGTTACTCATGTAAGTACTCAAACTTCGTATTGGCAAGCAGATTAGTGAAGATATATGCAATATGCTCCTCTGTAGGAAGGTACTACATGTGTACTACTTTCCTCTGCACCATGTCTTTGATATAACAATATTTTATCTTAGTGTGTTTTGATCTATCATGAATCACGGGGTTCTTAAATATATTTATACAAAACTCTGGTTATCATCATAGAATCCATCTCATGATCAAGTAAATATGTCAGAAGCTTGTGAAGACACACTTCTTCGCACACTCAATGCTATATACTCTGCTTTTGTGGTACTCAAGGCCACAAATATTTGTTTCATGTTGCACCAGGAAACCATGGAAAACTTCACGGTAAAAAAAAAACTGGATGTTCTCTTTCATTCCACTATACTCTCTGCTCAATATGTATTGGCATATCCCTGCAAAATCAAGTTCACACTGGAGGAATATCTCATGCCATATCCAATTGTGCCTCGTATATATCTCAATACATTCTTTATTGTTATCCAGTGACTCTGTCTCAACTGACTCATGGATTGACTAACCACATTTTCTACATAAAATATATCAGTTCTGGTGTTAACTAGATACATCAATGATCCAATCAGTTTTCGGTAAACATGTGGATCAATATTGTCTAAATCATCATCATTTATTTTTCGTCAAATCCATCCCCATCAATGTATACATGGATTTGCATTATGTCATACTGAACTTCTTTAATATCCCCGCTGTATATTTTCCTTGACTTAGGAAAGGTATCATTGTTCCTTTGTCATACTTCTTGTCCCAAGGAGTAGTGCATCATACCCATATCCTTCATCTCGAAATCATAAGTCAAAAATTGCTTGTAACAACACAACTTCTTGAATAAGTCATCAAAATTGGGGTCTTGTCACCAACAATGTAATAGTATAGGTTTGGATCAGCAACACTCTTACTGAAACCCAAACTTCATCAAGAATACATAATACATATATCTGATGTAGTTTTCAACTCATGGATGGTAGTACAGATGGAAGTGCATTGGGATACTCGATCAATGTGTCTCATCATAGTTCACTCCCTCTGCTTCTAAGAATCCTCTGACTACAAGTCTTGTTTTTTATTTCTTGATACTCCCATTAGTTGCATGCCTTTCTGCCTCTTGCATAGTTTTTCAAGCCCAGACAGGCCTTTTATGGCTTATTGTGTTAAGCCTTAATAGTGTCTCATTACCCCTTAATTGGGGCATATTATATTAGTAATGTTATTTTATTTATGTCATCTTTAGGCCATTAGTTGTAATTATACCTCCTCGTCTCCTATATATACCAAGGAGACATTTTCATTTTGAATCATCTTGTACTTGAACATTTAAGTGGGGTAAAAGGAGGTTTTCCCCTTGAAGAGGCTTATTATCTAACATTATCTCTTTTCAAGGTGTTGAGTACTTTTCCTGAGGTTTTTCTATGCTATATTGATGTTTGGTTCTTAACATATGGTATCAGAGCTTAAGATCTTGGGGTTTCACTGCTACATCTGAGAGACCATGGAATTTTCGCTATAAAATGTTTTCTACAACTTTTCATAAGGAAGGGCTTAGAGGATATTTAGTAGACAGGTCAAGGTACGTTGAGTTCAAAATTCAGTGCCTGAGGCCTTATACTTTCGGAGATACAGCCTGTACAAGATAGGGTTCTAAAATCATCCTGAAATGAGTCATTTTGGAAGTTTCACTATAAAAAAATATTTTGTAACGTTTCAAACACTGAAATCCAGAGGCCATTTACAGAAATTAGTAAGGTATCTATGGTAAAATTTTCAGCTTCTGGGTCATCGTAAATTTGTAGATACACCTTGTGTAAGATAGGGTATCTGACTAGTCCTATTGACTAGTCTCAAGAAGGTGTTCCAGGTAAAACAATCATAAATGATTTCTAGAGTATACAAATTGAGTGGGACTAGTTTCATTGGATCGTGGACAGTCTGTATTATTGTGGGTGCGAGTTTCAGAATTTGATATCAATTATTTTTTGCAGGGCATGCTATACAAGTGAGATCTCCTGGAAAGGCCAAAAATCGGCAAGTTGTGAGGAAGTTACCGTAAATTCCACTTGGCACATCCAATTTTGATCAGACCTGTGGCATTGCAGA
>ML845334.1:12558-41538 GCA_009831015.1 Picea engelmannii
ACCCTTGTTTCTCTGGCTACAACCAGATGGAAGCTACAACTTCCTATGTTCAAGCTCCCACTTGAACCTCTGAGGACAACTGTCCTCCCTAGCACCTCCCAACCACCCTTGAATATTAAATAATGAATACACAGACAACTACATAGTTAAATCAATTCTTACCAACCTTTCTCTATTCTGTAAGTCTGATCTTGCACAAACTGTTCTGCAAATCTTCTCTGTTTCCTCTTGCTCTACTATTTTGCACTTTGTTTTCTCTTGCTCTGCTATTCTGGTTTGCGTTCCATTTCACTCTGCACATATGCTCACTTTCCTACCACGCATCCTCTACTGTATTCTTTCTTACTGTTTCATTCCTTTCCTGTCCAGAACAACCAACTTCATTCAGTCTGTCTCATTTTCTTTTATACACACAACCTTGACGGTTCCACTTCACCTTCCATTAGGCAAACCGAGGACACATGTCTCAGCAACTGAAATGATAACTAATTCGCAATCAAGAATCCGTTTTGTTTAGCAGAATCGTAACTGATGAGTTACCTGTGTGTGAAGAAACAATAACCCTTAGATCTCATTCAAGTCTTATCCGCACCGTAGGATGACTTTTATAAATCTTGCCTTTAAATTGGGTTTCGGCATTTCAACATTCCTTTGCCCAAGTTTCTCGACACTTTCACATCGCGATCTCCGAAACTCCGAAATGGAGCTTATCTGGACTGACTCCTTCTCTTCCCGTGACCAAGGGCTATGACCAAGGCTTTATGTGAAAGGCGCTTTCGCGATTTCGCATATCACGAATTCATAATTCCTTATGTTCAATGTTCCTGTCACCTCCAAATCCCGATCTGCGAAATTCCATAATGAAATCAGATCAACGATCCAGATTATATCTAGATCTGGCGGTTCATATTAAGTCGGGATATTACTCATCGCGATTTCGACACTCCTGACGTTCATAGTTTTTGTCACTTACAAATCCCGATCCCCGAAACTTCGTGAGAGGTCAGATCAACGGTCCAGATCATTTCTTGATCTGACGGTCCAGATTCAATCACGATTTCGCATATCGCGAAATCGACATTCTTGATGCATTGAGTTCTTTGCCTCTTGAATTCACGATCCCCAAAACTCCGATAAGAAGTTAAATCAACGGTCTAGATCATTTCTTGATCTGACGGTCCAGATTCAATCGCGATTTCGCATATCGCAAAATCGACATTCTTGATGCATTGAGTTCTTTGCCTCTTGAATTCGCGATCCCCGAAACTTCGATAAGAAGTTAAATCAACGGTCCAAATCATTCCTTGATCCGACGGTCCAGATTCAATCGCGATTTCGCATATCGCGAAATCGACATTCTTGATGCATTGAGTTCTTTGCCTCTTGAATTCGCGATCCGCGAAACTCCGACACGGGCTATGATCAACGGTCCAGGTATGACCTTGACTCAACAACTACCATTGAGTCGCGATATCGCATATCGCGAAATCGGAATTTTCGTTGCATTGTGTTCTTTGCCTTTTGAATTCTCGATCCACGAAACTCCGACACGGGCTATGATCAATGGTCCAGATCTCATCTTATCTTACTGGCTGCGATCAAATCGTGAAATCGCATATCGCGATTTCGGGGTTCTTGTTGTCAAGTGAATTGGACATTTCAAAGTCCCGATCCCCGATACTCCGACAGTGACTGGAATTGACGGTCCAGATCAAAGTTTGATCTGACGGCTTAGATTTCATCGCAAAATTGCATATCGCAATTTCGGGGTTCTTGTTGTCAAGTGAATTGGACATTTCAAAGTCCCGATCCCCGATACTTCGACAGTGACTGGAATCTACGATCTAGATTCATCTTTGATGATCCAATGGCTACGATTGATTCGTGAAAGATTGTTGTTGGGGATTTCTGTCTAATACAGACTTGCCATCAATGACAACCATTCACTAATTCGCTGTCTATTGCCAACACGCATTCGTTGTTTGTGCAATATTTGCCAACACATTTTTCCTGCAATTTTGTCAATTTTCTTGCAACCAAACATGTTGTTAATATTTCATGCACAATATTTGCATTTAATCCATGAATTGATTTTCATAATTATATTAATCTAAAAATTCCATCACTTCCAATTATTATTCATATTGAAAATGGAATTCATCCATTAATAAAATTATCTAGAATGAAACTATCATTCATTGTATATGCATTATCAACACACCAAGCTTTTCATAATGCAATCAAACTTTACCAATAAATAAAACTATTGTGCTAATAATCATGGCCACATCTACACAATGCATCCTTGCATTGACTCTGGAATACCATATGTTCATGTCATGTATTCGACCATGTGAGTTGGAAGGTATGGCCCATGCCTCAATACATCATCCAAACTCTTCCCCACAACCCGTCTGATCTTTTGGATACCTTCCTCTTCAACCCATACACAACACTAGGAATATCATCCCTTAGTGATATTTAGTGTAGGCAAAAAGGTTGTAGTCCAAACCTTAGTTACGTAGGGGAAAACCATTAAGCAATTGGATGGCACTATAGCCTTTCCATATCCATTCTCATCATGACCTCACACATGACAATCTCTAACAACATTCATTTCTATAACAAGAGTAATGTCTCATGACTTAACTCGGTTATGACCTCATAACCAACATAACACAATATGCAATTAATTTCCCATAAATGCATTCAAGCAACAAATTTTATTTGCATACTCAAGGCCTCCAGCCTTTAAATCAATTCAAATATTGAGATTCGACTGAGGGAATTCTTACCTCAATTCCCTTCAACGATTATATGTCATAACAACTTCAAATGCATACCTATATGGTTGCTATCAATTTACTTGATGCTACCTGATCAACTGGTATGTTGTAGAAGCTCACATACTACTTTTTCCAATATCTTGATCAACATTTCCACCATCCTTGTTTTGTTTCTGTATGGATGGATACCATAAGCAACAATATCATCATGCTATAATCATGTTTCTTGGATACACAATCCATCTTTAGTTTTATTCAAATATAATAGCATCATTATTTCACACACACACACACACNATGCCACCAACATGTTCAGGCATGTCTACATGCACAAACGCACATCAATATGCACCAAGCATTTGATCTTTCATGCCTATTTTATGCACATGCATTCTATCTTTATTCTATGTATCATGCATCAATTTTATCATGAACTCCAATGCATATATATTTCATATTTAATTAATTATTTAGCTTTATTGTTGTAGATGGTTGTCCTTGAATTTATGTAGAACCCTGCTGCCATGTGCACTACCATTCTGCTCAACTATGCACCACTGGCCTTTATTATGAACCTGCTAGCCAAGTCGTACATGACCATCCTGTTGTTCCAACCACTAGATCCTCTAGTGCTGCCATTACACAACTGTTTTTTTTAGGTAGAGAAAAAGTTGTCCCAACATCTTTTTTGGCCAAGGCTCTCAATCTTCATAGTGTTGTAATATACACTATTGCAGCTTAATATTAGCACTGCAATTTAGTTAACCATTCCTCATTTCCTTGATCAATCGGTCTTGAAATACCATTATCATCGATTGACATTTTAACATTTTGAAATATTCTTTTATGTCATCTTTCTAATACGTTTTTCCATCCATGAATTTGCTCAATTTTAAATATCTTTCTTCACTTCATTAAATGATTCATGGTGAATCACTACTTGGCCACTCAAGAACCTCCAAACAAAGTGCTACACATCCTCTATTGCACCTGTATTCTGCTTTTACTCCGCACTCTGATAATAGAGGTAGCTTTCTTGCTTTGTGGTACCTTTAGACAAATTTGCTAGATCATATCTAGCAATTCCTTCTTCCTGCATTCCCATGCTTTCATGTAGAGTTGATTGATCCAACCATGAGTCACACCTCATCTCATGATATCCTTCATCCATCTCTTGCAACAAACTTTTTAACCTTCGTTATATTTCTACCTCCAAGGCTACGAAGTTCTTTTTTACTGCCTATGCATGTAATCACATTTCTTACTTATTGGCTTCATGCTTTATTGTGAGAATCTCTATTAATTTTACCTTGTAAACTATTGGCTCTATAGCAACTGAATACTAATATTCCTTTGCTTTTATTTAGGCCTTTGTCAACCTTTCATCACCTGCCCTATAGCCCTGCACTTTCCTTTGCACCTCTTTGATGCTTCAACTGACTATACAAGCTTGACCTACTTCCCTGTCCAAGGGACCCTGGGATTAATTCAAAACAGGCTCATTCAATTCCCATCGGTGGAATATCATCCTCTTACTATAAATCCCTTCCCACAACACTCTCTGCTAGAGTGCTCCTCTGCTTATTAATCAATGCCTTGTTAATAAGTTTAACCTCTTTTTACTTTGCCAAACTACTGCACTTCAAATGTGCCTCTATACTTATGCATAGGCACTACAATGAGCATATACACTACAATGGCTATAGGCACTACAATGGGTAAAACATGACACAAAATGCTACCACTATAATCTCCAATACTAAAAGTAATCAAACATTGTTCTCTCACAATGAATTTATGCACCTTTTCTAACCATGGCACTCTATATGCATGTGGATGAGGTGTACACTTCAAATTTTGATTCTAAACAACTTCAATAAACACCAAAATTTTTGAACTACCACCATCAATAACCAAATTGTAACACTTACCTCTTATCTTGCATTTCGTTCTAACAATTGTCTTCCTTTGTTTTGGTTCATTGCCAACCTCTTTCTCAAGGTGCAACGATATTTTCCTCAACATCAAGTTTTTCCCTTGCTCTAACCCCAATTCAATCACTTCACTTTTTGCTATTGTTGGTCTTGTTTCAACAATATGAGTTCTTCCCTCATGTCTTCTTCCTTCCTTTTGCAACTTTGGCATTCAAATCATAGTTCCAACTTGACGAGAGCCCTTTAGAGTTCTTATTTTCTTAGAGATTGCATTTAGTGGTTGGATTTACCCTCATTCAAAAAGTGATGCCACTAGTGGTATCCTTTTTTTCTCAGGGTTAAAATTACAACCTTTTGCAACCATGATATGTAATATTATTAACAAAAGCCTTAAAATCAACCCTCAAATTGAAAATCGGTTCTACCAATAGCACCCCTTTTTCTTTTTTTGGGATTAAAATGACAACTGGTTTGAAACCATGGACTCAACAATTGGTACTATTGCAACCAAAATCTTAAATCAACATTTAAATTAAAAAAAAAAAAAAGAAAAAAAAATGCTAGCAATAATGCCTTTTTTAATTTCAAACTTAAAATTTCAAACATTTTTTAAACCCTTACCTAAAAAGTTGTCATTGTTGCAATCAAAATCACTTTACTTGCCCTACTCCACAATCTCTCTTCCCTTAAAATAATTTTAAAAAACCTAAAAGACAAACTAAACTTAAAAAAAACTCTATATAATGAACTTAAAATATAAATATAAATATATATATATATAAACAATAATTTTTTTCCTAATAAAAAATAAAACAATTTAAATAACAATATTATAAATATAATAAATATATATAAACACACATAAAAATGAAATTAAATTCGAATATTAAAAAGATAAAAATACACACAAAAAAATATTAAAAAACTTGTAAGGGAAGATGGAGCGTAGTAAAAAGGTTCTATTATAAGGGTGGTGGCAGGTGTGGGGGATCATCCAAGATTCCAAGGGAAAAATGGAAATGCAATACTTCTAGACTCTTGCAATCAACACAAACAATTAGGTAGAGGCATACTCTCTTCTTCCAGGTCTGAAATTAACCTGGCAAATTCAAACCATAATCGTGATTGGAGACTCATCAATTGTCCTTCAAGCATTGAACAAAGATTGAAACTTGAGAAACTTCAAGTTATATTTGATTCTCTAGAAAATAAAGCAGGAAGTGACATGTTTCAAAAGCATCAAGTTTTTCTAAATCTTGTGAAATCAAAATAAGGAGGTAGAGAAATTAACCAATAAGGCCATAAAAGAAAATTTTGTGACTTTAAAGGTTAATGGCTCATTATAATTTCAAGAAATTCCTTAGTTAGTGAATCACCTAAAGCTAAGTACCATCATTTAAAAGAAACCGCTTGTCAAGCACAGAGGAATACGACTCCCAAGATTACCCATTATCATGAAGAGATGGCTCACCCAAATGTGCATGCTCCGATTGATGCAAGAGCAAGGATTTAAAGGCTGGGAAGGAGACTTGCACCTTGCAGGTAGGATAATGCACATTGGGATCAAAAGTTTTAGAGATAGTGGGCACAAGGGATGCTCTGTTGTCCTCTCTCCTCTAGTTCAACATCCTGTATTGAAGCTCAGGCTACAAAATGAAATGATTCCTTTAAGAAGATATCAACTCAATTGAATCAACAAACATTGTTGGTGGAAGCTTGAGTGTGCCTTTCTCAAAGCGCATTGCAGAGTCAACACATCTATTCAGGTGCTTCCAATCAACTAATTCTAGACTCCGCTGGGAATGGATGAAACACAGAAGAAAACATAGTGAAAATATATTTTAAAGCAATGGAGATAGGAGACATGGAGCCAATGCATCTGCACATGGAATGGAGGAAGCTAACAATTGTAACATTCTATAAATTTGTCATGTATTTCAGGGTCTTGCTACTATTAGGTTGCTTTTGTAGGATATATACTTATGTAAGTTGTTGGAAATATGTATTATCAATGTTTTGTAGGTAGGGGAGTCTTAAAATGAAACTCTTTTGCTTAGCCCTTATGGGTTTCATAAGGTTAATGTACTCTGATATCTAGTTCAACCAGACCATTTTTTTTATTAATATAAAAATTTCCCTAGTTTCAGTAATAAAAAAAAAGGTTATCTATTATAACAAGATGGTTTTAAGGGGGAGTGTCGATTTTCATAATAGCCCACTCCTCCTTATAACCTTTTAATGGTTTTTTTTTTTGTGTTTAATGTTTTAATGTTTTTAATAAATACAAATTTAATAAAAAAAATTGTGTTGTTTTTTAATGTTTTATTTTTATTTTTTTATTATTTTAATTAATTATTGTTTTTTTAATTCATTTTTAATATGTGTGTGGGGTTTTTTACAATGTGTAGTTTCAGTTTTTATTTTTTATTTTTTATTTTTTATCATTTTTCTTTTTTAATAGGAGGGTCATGGTGGAATGGGGTGAGTAGATGATCTTGGTGATTTTTTAGACCATGGTTTCAACAATATTGTAATTCTAAATAAAAATAAGTCTTAAATAAAAATGATACTACTGCTAAAACCTCATTTTGATTCGGGGGTTGATTTTAAAATTATAGTCGCAATGGTACCAATTGTTAAGGCCATGATTTCAAACAAGTTATAATTTTAACCTTGAAAAAACAAAATGATGCTAATCATAACATTGCTTTTCGATTTAGGAGTTGATTTTAAGATTTTGGTTGCAACAATACTAGTTGTTAAGACCATGTTTTACACAAGTTGTAATTTTAACATCGAAAAAAAAAGGGTGCTACTAGTAGAACCAATTTTCAATTCGAGGGTTGATTTTAAGGTTTTTGTTAGCAACATTACAAGCAATGGTTGCAAAAGGTTGTAATTTTAACCCCAAGAAAAAAATGATGGCAATAGTGGGACCACTTTTCATTTCAGGGGCTGGTTTTAGTATTTTTAATGTAAAAATATGTGTTTTTAATACTAGAGTTCTCATTTTGAGGTCCTGGTTCTCATTAAGTTCATAACTATGTTTTAAATGCCATGTGGCCCTACACTCCACATCTAAAGAAAATTCCTTCAAATTTGCCTCCTCTACCTTTGCCTCTTGTTGAGCCTCTTCTTCCACCAGCATTAAATCTTCTTATCTAATACTTTTGCGATCAATATCATTGATTAGAGGTTTTTAGGAATCATCACAACCATTTTAAATTTTCCAGAAAATTTAAAATGGTTGCGATGATTCCATAGAACCTCTAAATGATTAAATCTTCTTCTAGCGGATTGATCTACGACACTATAACTTGATTCACTTACTTCTTTCTTTTCTTCCATCCATCATCTCCCAAAATGTTGACCTCTCCTTATAGTATCTTGTCTTCTCTACAATTTCTCCTCAATTCTCAATGTTGCTTGATCAGCCTTGTTGTGGCCCAATTTTACCTAAGTATTAGCACAAAGTGAAGTTTAGTAGAAGGAAATTCTACAAAATCCATATGATGCAAAAGACTGAGTATGTGATTGCACATAAGCCTAAGTACATGGAGGCTAACAATTCGTCTCATACATTGATAGCATCAGAGGCGCAATGAAAAATAAAAATCACACACACTACACTATGCAAAGCAAGGAAAATGGAGATATGTTTGTTGAAATATCGTAACTTCAAAGAATATTCTACTTGAGAGAGAGTTGAATAATATTATTATATTATATTTAATTAGGCCCTATTGTGCCTTAGTAAAAGTCAGTCCTATTGTTCCTTAACAATTAATTGAAAATTAAGAGGGTAAAGTGACAGGTCGACCCAAACTTAATTATAGGCTAGCCAGACCACTATTTATAAGAGAGGCCAATGCCTCATTTGGACATATACACACCTAGCTCTGTAGTGCACAAGCCTTGGAGGAGAAGCTGCTGCAAATGGGGGTGACGTCAATGAGGGTTTCTAGTTTATCTCTTGGTATTTCTTGGTCAAGTGGTGAGCTACTCTTCCTAGTGAAGGAGTAGAGGAGGATTTTCTACTCGGTATTTGGTCTATCTATACCGAGGAATTTTTTGTCGGGTTTTATCCCCCATGAGGGTTTCCCAGGATAATCTGTGTGTCTCTATTGTTTCTGTGATTTCCTCTCTTTCAGTGATGTTATTTATGTAGCTAATGTGCTAAATGATTATAATAATAAAGAAGAATCGTAACTACTAGCTGTATAAGTAAAAATTCAACATGGTATCAGAGCAGGCCTGAAAGAGACCAACTCACAGTTTATAAAGAAGTGGCTAGCCTCAATGCACCTTCTCTAAAGGTCAATTTTTAGTATTACGACTACCACAGAGTTAGGGTTTCTGCATAAACCTTAAGTGTGACATTTTCCATGTTTAAGGAGGAAGTTGGAGGAAGTAACCACATCTAGGA
Organism: Picea engelmannii; assembly: GCA_009831015.1. Classification (NCBI taxonomy): domain Eukaryota; kingdom Viridiplantae; phylum Streptophyta; class Pinopsida; order Pinales; family Pinaceae; genus Picea; species Picea engelmannii. The sequence goes on from ML845334.1 coordinate 21,705, forward strand.
GCTCTCCCTAGGAGGGCACATCTAGTCCCTGGATCAAAATCCTGAAATATGAAGTTTGAAAAATTAGGGTTTCCTCATAAAACCCTAAGTTGCAGTTCCTTCATACCAGTTGCAATTCTAGAACCAGTTATAGTACCAGTTGCAGTGAAATTTTTGTGAAGTGTTGGGACTAATTTTTATTGTGCTAGTGCGTCTTACCTTAGCAAATCTCCATCTAACTTTAAGTTACAAGTTGAAGCACCTGTGAAGTTCTAAAGATTCGTTATTGCTTGCCACTGCCGCCAGATGGTGCCACTACCTGCTGATGTTGTCGGAGGTATTTACTTACATATGTTTAAATTGAATAATTATTTTAAAGGGTATTTGCAGGAGAAATGATCTTTTGTCTAAACAACAATTGTAGATCCAGAGGAATCTTAGATCCAACACATTCATAAGAACTATGCACCCCAGGTTTGATTACTTGTTATGGAATTATTGTGATCTTATGAATATCCAGGTTGCATTTTGATCTGTTGAAGTTATTATACTAACCATTGGTCAAAATTAAAGTCAAAGTAATAGATTGATTAACATTGAGATTACATAGTTTATTTCCTAACTTAGATTTATGTCAAGATAACATATTGTCTTAGTACAGAGGACATGTTGAAGAAAATACTTATCATCTTGAGTGAAGAAGACTTGGAAGAAAAACCACACACTCATTCTTGAGGACAAGACTCCAGGTTACAGGTTTGATTGATTAAATTGATAAGATTCAAATTTACACATATCAAGTTTGATAACTGCTAAACACTATAGTTGTGATAACAATCTTTGATTTTTTATTATTATTGAATACTTGGTAGCATGTGAGCACTATTGTGATAAATGCTTACTGTAATCATTTACTAGATATACCTAACATCTCCTCTAGGACAAACTTCTTGTTTTGTTTCCAAGTTATCATGGAGGAATGATTGATCACGACACTAGAAGAGTGTTTCTCTCATTCCTTATTATTGCATTTCTTACTTTTTACCCTTGTTACAGGTAGGTCACAAGTCACAACTCTGAAGAAACTACTGTGACGATCGTTCTCACTATTGTTTTTATTATTATTATAAAGAGTATTATTCTTGTCTGATGTTTCTCCTTTGTTGTTCTTGTTCCAGGCATGTCACAGGTGATAACTCTGAGGGAGCTATGGTGATGGGTGCATGAGGAAACATATTAGATGATACATGGAGACAGATCATGATGAGCAGAAGGCTCCAAAGATGACAAAACAAATCCCTCTAGTGAAGTTAATCACTCTTCAGATCATCAGGAAGAGTTAGTAGATCCATAAGGGCATACCTAGAATCATTGCAATAACCAAGAAGAGACTAGTATGGTCCCGTGACACTCTGCAGAATGCAAATCCATATAGCATTGACGAGCCATATCATGAGGAGCCAATGGCTCCACCAGTGGTGAGGCAAGTGACCCCACCAAGTACCAGTTCAAAAGGAACTAGAGTTCATAGGGAGTTAGCCCTCACGATACAGTAAGGAGCAGTCTCCACAAGACCATTCATAGAGATGTACAAAGCCCGATTTGTGTCCAGAGTATTCTACCAGTAAGAGGGAGAATACTACGACGAGACACTTGCTCCAATAATCAGAAGAAGTATATATAGAACAAACATGATTCATTAAAAGAAGTCGACACAATATGGGATTCAGAGGAAGCAAGTATGGAAATCCCTGTATTTGAGATTGAGTTATCTCCAGTGCCAGTTGGTGTAGTACATGAGTTGGGCCATGGAGACATGATTACAATAGAAGATTGAGTTACCTCCAGAGAAAGATGATAAGCTACCCTCGGTGTCAGTTATTGATCCACTCTCAGTTTCAGATGAAGTTGTTGCCGTGATAGAGTAAAGGAGTTACTCTCAAAGTTCAACAACCACAATGGGAATGAAGCAGTGATTTTAAGATTTAGAGTAGTTGTAGGTGCATAGTCCCGATCCAGAGGAACATTTGCAAAGAGAGTAGAGAACATACTCTCATGCAGTGAGACAGATAGTGATTTGCACAAAGCACATAGAACTAGCACATGATTGTGCAGATTAAGTTGCAACTAAGCAAGTGTACCAGGTTGGTACAATGTGATGTGAAAATTTGGTTTTGAAGTACATGACATGAAGACTCATGTCTGTAAGTTGAAACAAGCTCCAAGAGCTTGGTATGACAGGGTTGATAGTTTTTCTGATGAGCTTGGGCTTTACCAAGAGTAAAGCTAATCTCAACCTTTACTTCAATATTGAGAATGATGGACCAATTATATTGCTGCTATATGTGGATGACTTATTCTTGACATATGAAGAAAATATCATCACATATTGTAAGAAGAAGTTTGTCACTAAATTTGAAATGAAGGACCTAGGCCCAATGCATATTTCTTAGATCTTGAAGTATGGCAGAGCCCATAAGATATTTTCCTTAGTCAAGGAAAGTATGCTATGGAAATTCTGAAGAGATTTGACATGATGGACTGTAGAACCATGTCCACTCCTATGGAGACAAATATGAAGTTATTGGTTGATACTCTATATAGACAAATGATTGGTTTGTTGATGTATCTGACAAATAACAGACCAGATATATGCTTTGCCATGAACACCTTGAGTTAGTATTTGGTGGATCCTAGACATGTTCACCTTGTAGCTACAAATCACGTGACGAGATACCTTGAGGGTACATTGGACTATGGCCTTTGTTATACTAGAGACTGTGACTTCAGGTTGTATGGCTATACTAATTCACATTGGGCTGGAAGTGCTTCCGACAAAAAAAACACTTCAGGATGTTGTTTCAGTTTGGGGTCAGCCATGATTTCGTGGCAAAGAAGGAAGAACTTTAGTGTTGCTCTCAGTACAATAGAATTAGAGTACATTGCAACATGATTCGCCAGTTGTGAAGACATATGGCTTCAAGTTGTTGACAGGTCTGTTCGATCTGGAGATGGAGGCTACCATGATTTTATGTGATAACCATAGTTGCATAAAGATGACATAGAAACCAGTGTTCCATGACAAGATGAAGCACATAGAGATCCAATATCACTACATTCGTGACATGGTGCAGAAGGGAGTTATAAAGCTCCAATATGTTGGCACAAATGAGCAGGTTGCATATGTGTTGACTAAGCCTATGTCTTGTGTAAAGTTTGAGTACTTCTGAGACAAGCTTGGTGTAGTCCGAAAGGACCTCCCTCTAAAGGGGGAGTGACGCTGATGATACTATGGTATCCTGACCAACAATAGGTAGCTCAGTTAGGATTTTATATTTTAGGGGACTGATCATCCCTGGGAAGATCCTGAAGGTCCGGTAAGGACGGTCTGTCAGAGTACCTATGCATGTATATGCCAACTGTGGTCAGTAGTGGTAGCTCAATTATGATTTTATATCCTAGGGAATCTTATGATTCCTAGGCAGATCCCGAAGGTTCAGTAAGGACGGTCTGTCAGAGCACCACGTGGTAGCTTGTTAAGATTTTATATCCTAGGGAATCTTATGATTCTTGGGAAAATCCCGAAGATTCGGTAAGGACAATTTATCAGAGTGCCACAGATGTTGTTGTTAATGCACCTGCCTCATTCTGTTGCCACATATAGATGTTAATTTTCCAACTTCATGTTGTTGATGATGATGATGTTATTCCAGCTTCATGCTTTTGATGATGTTGATGTTCCAGATTCATGTTGTTGTTGTTGATGATGTTATTCCAGCTTCATGTTGTTGATGACGTTGATGTTCTAGCTTCATGATGTTGATGACGATGATGTTATTCCATCTTCATGTTGTTGTTGATGATGATTTTATTCTAGCTTCGTGCTGTTGATGTTGATGTTCCAACTGCATGTTGTTGATGACGATAATGTTACTCCAACTCCACGCTACAAATGATGATGATGTTCAGTTTTTGCTGATGTTGATGATGAGAAAAAATTTCGATGACCTATAGATATGACCGACAATGTTCTCGATGCTAATGACATTGTCCCCTCATCTTGATGATGTATTGAGTCTAGTCAATTGTTATTAATGTTTTCAGTAGAATACCCTTCTTGTTAAGGGGGAGTGTTGAAATATTGTAACTTCGAAGAATATTCTACCTGAGAGAGAGTTCAATAATATTATTATATTATATTTAATTAGGCCCTATTGTGCCTTGACAATTAATTGTAAATTAAGAGGGTAAAGTGACAGGTCAGCCTAGACCTAATTATAGGTTGGCCAAACCACTATTTATAAGAGAGGCCAATGCCTCATTTGGACATATACACACCTAGCTCTGCAGTGCACAAGTCTTGGAGGAGAAGCTGTTGCAACTGGGCATGATGTCAATGAGGGTTTCTAGTCTATCTCTTGGTATTTCTTGGTCAAGTGGTGCGCTACTCTTCCTAGTAAAGGAGTAGAGGAGAATCTTTTGTTCGGTCTTTGGTCTATCTATATTGAGAAATTTTTTGCTGGTTTTTCTCCCCCATGAGGGTTTCCCAGGATAATCTGTGTGTGTCTATTGTTTCTGTGATTGCCTCTCTTTTAGTGATCCTATTTATGTAGCTAATGTGCTAAATGATTATAATAATAAAGAAGAATCGTAACTGTTAACTGTATAAGTAAAACTTCAACAACGTTCTCCAAACCCTCGAAGGGGAAATTTTATTTGAAAACCAGTCCTAGATTATTATTACCTAGTATTGTACAAATGGTCCCTTTTATAACAATAGGTGACCATAACAAACGACTACATAACTAGATGGTTGGTTCAAACCATCTCCACAACTCTCTCCACAATATCCCCTTAAATCTCTCAACAAATCTCCATGAATCTCTCAACAAATATTCATATCCCTAATATCTCTTATTTATCCCCATCTCTCACTCTCATGTAGACTTTCTAGAATTACTCTACATCATTACAATTTTATTCATTAAACATTACAAATAAAAATTATTCCTTCATGTCCCTTCTTAATGAAAAATCTTCATTAAATTGGCCCATTTTCCATCTTCTAGGTTCTTTGCCTTCATTGTCTTTAGCCTTCATCTGTGGTCTTCAACAATCTTTGGTCTTCTTCCTTCTTCATCCTGTATCTTATTCATCTTATTGTAACTGCAAACATAAACATTTGTTGATGTCCATATAATAAAAAGTGGTCATCCACCATAATACATGGGTCGCCAGCTGATGAATCCGTCAATCCTCTAGGAAACCCTTTCTTGTACATGGTTCATCAACCCTTCTTCCATCATGAATCTGCATACATGTACTTGCTATTCCCATATGTGATCATTATCATCATGATCATCTTGAGTTTCTAGCTTACCCATAACCCTACTTTCGATGCTCTTGCATCAGACTCCCAAGGAACAAAATCCTTCATGGACTCTGTTGATATTATGGTAGTTGCGGGAGGTATTTACCTCCACATGTAAAAATGACGAGAATAGAATATTCCAGGAAGCAAGAAGAAAACCTAATTAATTGGTTAATAACCCTAGAAGATAAGTCGGCTCAAGCGAATGACTTGTATTAGGTTATTAGCCTCCAAGAGAAGAAGGTAGCTAAAGGAAATGTTATATACTAAAGAAGTAGTAACCAAAATGAGAAGTCAACCCATGCAGTCTGCTAGAAATAGTATAAATACAAGAGGCCAGTCTTCATTCTGGCCAGAATTCTTAGAACTGCAGAAGCAACACTTGTGCGCACTGTAGTTGGCTAGTTTCTGTGCAAGTTTGGAGGAGAGATGTTGTTGCAGCCGCTGCAACTAGCAGATTTTGGTTTTGGCTTGGACTCTCTCTTGGATATGGTTTGAACTCTCTGATTAGCTCTTGTTACTCTTGCTTGGTGCGCTATCCTTGGAGAAAGGTGCGCCACCTTTGTTTGGCTATCCAGTCTAGGGTTTGCTTCCGGAATGATTCTCTGTCAAGGTTAAGGTGCTTGGGGGTGGCTTCGACCTATGGTTGGGTGACAATATTGCTATATTTTCTATGGTTAAATGAGCACATCCATTATATTCTAACAGGTTATGGGCCCACACTATCTTCAGACAGTCTAATCGTTGGAAGATAGATTGGGAGGATTTGCTCAGTTGCAGTTGCAATTGCAGCCAGTTTTTGCTGCAACAATGAAACCCTAACCCTCTCGTTGAGGCACCTTAAGTACAGGGATTGACCTAATTTCCGGATAGACTAGTGCGCCCTAGCCTAGCGCATCTCCTGGTACTCTCAACAAGTTAAGACGTCAAGTTTGAGTTTTTGGTCAAATCTTGGGCTGACCAAGTCAAAGCAGCCATGACTTACTCTATGAAGTCAGAAAAAAAGTTAGAAGGGGCTTCTAACTTCAGAGAATGGAAGACAAGGATTGATCTCATCCTTGCCAAGAATAAAATGTTGGATATCGTGAAAGGAAATATTGTGGAACCAGATTTTTAAGAAGGAAAAGAGAAGGAACCACAAAATGTTGCAGTTATGGAGAAGTTCAAAGACAATGACATCGATGCCATGAGTATCATAGTGGATTCTATAAAAGACCACTTGATACCCTACATTTCCCATCTTGATTCGTCTAAGAAGACGTACGATGCCCTAACCAACCTCTTCTCAGTCAGAAACATTGGACAAGTAATGAGTCTGAAGAATGAGCTCTGTGACATGAAGATGAATGATGATGACATCATAACATCATACTTTGTGAGAATCTCCCAGTTAAAATATCAACTACAAGCTATTGAATAAATCATTTCAGAGAAGGAACTGGTAAGTATAGTACTCAATGGTCTTCCCAAGACATGGGATGCATTTGCTGCAAGCATGAACACAAGGAAGGAGTATCCCACATTTGAAGAACTTTGGACTTGCTGTGCACAAGAATAATCAAGGATCAATGCAAAAGAGAAACCTCAAAAGAAATACGATGATCAAGCCTTCACAACAAGATTCAAGAATTTCAGGAACAAAAGGAAGTTTGGTTCAAGGAAGAAGCCAAATCAAGAGAAAGATATGTCAGAAATACAACGCTTCAACTGTTGAAAGTATGGTCACTACAAGAATCATTTTCCCAAGTTAAAGAAAAGGAAGGAGACACATGAAGCATCAATTGCCGAAGAAAGGAAACCCTCAAGGAAGACCAAGCAGGATAAAACAAACTTCTTCTTCTAAGACAAGGTAACAATATGCTTCATAGTTCTTGTACATACCATGTTTACATAGTTTCTGTACATATCTTGCATATCTATTTCTTATAAGATAAAATGTTCAAAGATCAACTACACCTATGGAAGAACAACAAAATAAGGATTGCTATCATGATGACTACAAGTCAGGCAACACACATGAAAAGAATGAAGTACATCAAACAACCCCTGGTAACAATTCATGTGGAATCTATTACATAAGTAACAATTGCTAGATAAGACGAAATCAGAATCAATCTTGAAGAAACCTAGAAGAAGTAAAAAGAGAAATAAGTCAGCAATCAGGAGGAAATTGAAAAAATATTTGTGACACTTTGCAGAAGGCAATAAGGATGCAGACGAAAGCGTGGACTCTCCTAGATGGAGGGAGCTGATTATATATTTATAAAAGAAGAGAACGCATTCATGCATGAAGCAAGGATTATGAGGGAGCTAATCCTAAGTTATATGATCCGTTGAAGATGATGAAGTATCTATCGAAGGTAGAAACCATGAAAAGCAGCACATGTTCAGTTTGACTTTAGAAGAAGACTTCTCTGAAAAGAAGCCTCAAAGTATCCCTGATTGTCCATCCACGTCCATGATCCTATGATGAAAGGAAGAAGTTGGAATCTTTAGGGCATGGAATCTATAGAAAAATCCATGGACCCAAGAGCTAAAGAGAAACACGAGGAAGAACATGAAGATTCCAAGAGAGAAAGAAAAGCCAAAACAACCAGTCAATGTATCAAGAATCACAAGACTACCAGTCTGACCTGAACTCACTAAAAGCAATCAAGCAGAGGAACTGAAAGTTGTGATGAAGAACAATGTATGGAAGACTTATGAATATAAGCATTACGAGATCTAGAACTAGAGATTCTCCCAGATGGAGGGAGAAGACTATGATGATTGCTTGTTCCAGTAAACCAAACATACCTGTACATGAGTCATCATATCATCCACAATATCCATGGATTGAAGTTTACATCAGATGAATGCAAAGACTATTCTCCAGAATAATTGAAAAAAGAGTGTATGTAGAGCAACCTCAAGGCTTTGAGGTATACCAGAAAGAGACCCTTGTATGAAGATGGATGAAGATTTTGTATGGATTCAAACAACTTGGTGCAAAGCCTCTCATGCACAATAGAAGCATGGTGAAAACCTTCTATGATAAAAATCAGAATGTTTACTCAGAAGTCCAGAATGATGGATTTCTAATCCATGACAAACTCTCATGATGACAGAATAAGTGCCACATGGATATGTTACAGTTTGAGCCTTGCCACTATGCTATGAGCTAGCAAGAAACAAAAGAGTTGAATCCAACTATGATATACTATAATGATTAGAGCTATATGAAGCCTTTAGAAAACTAGTGTTCTAGAAAGACCGAAGCACATTAAGATAAAGCATTACATTCTCCGTGATGAATTCCATAAAAGAGAAAGTGGTTCTCCAATATATATCTCCATAGATGAGCAGATAAGCAAACATTTTGGTAAAGCCTCTGTCCAAGATGAAAGAGTTTTGCGTACTCAAGATGGAGCTTGTGGAGAAGACTTCCTTATTAAAAAAGGAAGAGATGACTCCTAGGTTGGGAGGGAGCATTGATGTGTTATTGATTTATGGACAATCATTTTTCAAGTTCGAAAAATGGTCCAAGATGAGCAGTTCCTTTTCAGTTCGGAAAGTGGTTTGAGATTTCTGACGGACAGGCATTTCTAGTTCGGAAAATGGTCCAGATCGAACGATCATTTTCGTAATGAAAATGGTTCGATGGATTGTTGATGTACCATAGACAATGATTCCCCTTGTGGCCAGTGTGGGGGAATGGTCTAGGACAATCTCTCTTCCTGACGGTCACTCTCAGTAGTGGTCAAGAAGACTAGTCCACCTCACCAGACAATCATTCTTTCGAAGCTCACAGTTGTGAGCAGTTCCAAAGAATGGTCCGTTTTGGAGGTTGGTGCAGGACAATCATTTCCTTAGGAAATGGTCAGGACAGTCATTCCCTAGGGCATATTCATTCTCTCCTGGTTGCACTTTGTTTAGTGCCAGAGGAATGACCGAGATAGGTGAATGGTCTAGGTTTAACAATCAGGGACAGACATTCCCTAGGGCAGAGTCATTCTCTCCAAGTTGCACTTTGTTTAGTGCCAGAGGAATGGCCCAGATAGGTGAATGGTCTAGGCTCAGAAATCGGGACAATTATTCTTCCTTGCTTGAGAAGAATAGTCCAGATAGCTCATCATTGATGTTTTACCTTATGAGGGAAGATGCTCTTCCAGATCTCACAGATGTGAGTGGAAGAATGGCCCAATTGATTCAGTTTATATCATAACAATGTTTTTTGTGCAGATTGATATCAGATGATATGATTTTTATGGAGACTGTATGTCTCCAGACAGTAGATGTATACTACCGTGGTGGATGTGTTCCACTGATTGTGACTATATGTCATTGATCAAGTAACTGTGTACTACTTGGTGTGGTAGTGTACCACTGGATTGTAGTTGTGTACTACTATGGATAGACACAGTTGTGTTCTATTGAATGACATTGTTCTGATTGCCTTGAAGACTATCAATAGTGTTGGAAATGATTATCAGCTAGATAGATGATCAATGGACAAAGATTCCCCATACGGAAAATGGTCCAGGACATTTATTCTTCTAGGACATATGTCTGCATTAGAAGAATGGTTCTTGGGTCACTCTGTAGAGTGAGTGACTTATCCATCATCATGTCTGATTACTTAGATGGAGTATGGTTTCGAGAGATGATGCAGTTGATAACACTGATAGTGATGATGGTGCTCAGGATCTAATAATGAGAATGCGACTATGTTGATGCTACCGGGTTAATGATATGTTTGTGCTAAAGACCATTACCTTCAATACCTTCCTAGCTAGGAGGGAGTGTTGATATTATGGTAGCCGCGGGAGGTATTTACCTCCACATGTAAACCTGACGAGAATAGAATATTCCGAGAAGCAGGAAGAAACCCTAATTAATTGGTTAATAACCCTAGAAGACAAGTCGGCTCAAGAGAATGAATTGTATTAGGTTCTTAGCCTCCAAGAGAAGAATTCGGCTAAAGGAAATGTTATATACTAAAGAATAAGTACCCAGAATGAGAAGTCAGTCCAGACATTTTGCCAGAAATAGTATAAATACAGGAGGCCAGTCTTCATTTCGGCCAGAATTATCAGAGTTGCAAAAGCAACACTTGTGTGCACTGCAATTGGCCAGTTTGTGCGCAAGTTTGGAGGAGAGCTGCTGTTGCAGCTGCTGCAACTAGCAGATTTTGGTTTTGGCTTGGACTCTCTCTTCGTTATGGTTTGGACTCTCTGATCAGCTCTTATTACTCTTTCTTGGTGTGCTATCCTTGGAAAAAGGTGCGCCACCTTTGTTTGGCTATCCAGTCTAGGGTTTGCTTCCGGAATGATTCTCTGTCAAGGTTAAGGTGCTCAGGGGTGGCTTCGGCCTATGGTTGGGTGACAATATTTCTATATTGTCTATGGTTAAATGAGCACATCCATTATATTCTAACAGGTTATGGGCCCACACTATCTTTGGACACTCTAACCGTTGGAAGATAGATTGGGAAGATTTGCTCAGTTGCAGTTGCAGTTGCAACCAGTTTTTGCTGTAACGACGAAACTCTAACCCTCTCGTTGAGACACCTTAAGTGAAGGTATTTCCCTAATTTCCAGATATACTAGTGCACTCTAGCCTATCACATCTCTTGGTACTCTTAACAAGCTAAGACGTCAAGTTTGTTTTTTTGGTCAAATCTAGGGTTGACCAAGTCAAAGCAACGATGAATTACTCTATGAAGTCAGAAAACAAGTTATAAGGGGCTTCTAACTTCAGAGCATGGAAGACTAGGATTGATCTCATCCTTGCCAAGAATAAAGTGTTGGATATTGTGAAAGGAAAGATTGTGGAACAAGAGTTTGAAGAAGGAAAAGAGAAGGAACCACTGAACATTGCAGTTATGGAGAAGTTCAAAGACAATGACATCAATTCCATGAGTATCATAGTGGATTCTATAAAAGACCACTTGATACCCTACATCTCCCATCTTGATTCGTCTAAGAAGATGTACGATGCCCTAACAAAATTCTTCCCAGTTAAAAACATTGGACAAGTATTGAGTCTAAAGAATGAGCTCCGTGACATGAAGATGAATGATGATGACAGCATAACATCATACTTTGTGAGAATCTCTCCATTAAAAGATCAACTACAATCTATTGAAGAAATCATTTCAGAAAAGGAACTAGTAAATATAGTACTCAATGGTCTTCCCAAGACATGGGATGCATTTTCCGCAAGTATGAACAAAAGGAAGGAGAATCCCACATTTGAAGAACTTTGGACTTGCTATGCACAAGAAGAATCAAGGATCAGTGCAAAAGAGAAACCCTAAAAGAAATACGATGATCAAGCCTTCACAACAAGATTCAAGAATTTCAGGAACAAAAGGAAGTTTGGTTCAAGGAAGAAGCCAAATCAAGAGAAAGATATGTCAGAAATACAATGCTTCAACTGTTGAAAGTATGATCACTACAAGAATCATTTTCTCGAGCTAAATAAAAGGAAGGAGACACATAAGGCACCAGTTGCCGAAGAAAGGAAACCATCAAGGAAGACCAAGCAGGATAAAACAAACTTCTTCTTCTAAGACAAGGTAACAATATGCTTGATAGTTCTTGTACATATCATGTTTACATAGTTTTTGTACATATCTTGCATATCTATTTCTTATAAGATAAGATGTTCAAAGAGAAACTACACCTATGTAAGAACAACAAAATAAGGATTGCTATCATGATGACTACAAGTCAGGCAATACACATGAACAGAATGAAGTACATCAAACAACCCCTGGCAACAATTTATGTGGAAGCTATTACATATGTAACGACTGCTAGATAAGCCGAAATCAGAATCAATCTTGAAGAAACCTAGAAGAAGTAAAGATAGAAAGAATTCAACAATCAAGAGGAAATTAGAAAAAGATTTGTGACACTTTGCAGAAGGCAATAAGGATGCAGACAAAAGCGTGGACTCTCCTAGATGGAGGGAGCTGATTATATATTTCCAAAAGAAGAGCATGCATTCATGCATGAAGCAAGGATTATGAGGGAGCTAATCCTAAATTATATGATCCATTGAAGATGATGAAGTATCTATCCATGGTAGCAACCATGAAAAGCAACACATGTTCAGTTTGACTTTAGAAGAAGTCTTCTCTAAAAAGAAGCCTCAAAGTATCCTGATTGTCCATCCACATCCATGATCCTATGATGAAAGGAAGAAGTTGGAATATTCAGGGCATGGAATCTATAGAAAAATCCATGGACCCAAGAGCTAAAGAGTAACATGAGGAAGAACATGAAGATTCCAAGAGAGAAAGAAAAGCCATAACAACCAGTCATTATATCAAGAATCACAAGACTACCAGTCTGACCTGGACTCACTAAAAGCAATCAAGTAGAGGAACTAAAAGTTGTGATGAAGAACAGTGTATGGAAGACTTATGAATATAAGCATTACGAGATCCAGAACTAGAGGTTCTCCTAGATGGAGGGAGAAGACTATGATGATTGCTTGTTCCAGTAAACCAAACATACCTCTACATGAGTCATTATATCGTCCACAATATCCATGGATTGGAGTTTACATCAGATGAATGCAAAGATTGTTCTCCGGAATAATTGAAAAAAGAGCATATGTAGAGCAACCTCAAGGCTTTGAGGTATACCAGAAAGAGACCCTTGTATGCAGATGGAAGAAGATTTTGTATGGATTCAAACAACTTGGTGCAAATCCTCTCATGCACAACAGAAGCATTGTGAAAACCTTCTATGATAAAAATCAAAATGGTTACTCACAAGTCTAGGATGATGGATTGCTAATCCATGACAAACTCTCATGATGACAGAAGAAGTGCCACATGGATATGTTCCAGTTTGAGCCTTGCCATGATATTATGAGCTAGCATGAAACAAAAGAGATGAATCCAACTATGATATACTATAATGATCAGAGCTATATGAAGTCTTCAAAAAACCAATGTTCCAGAAAGACCGAAGTACATCGAGATCAAGCATTACATTCTCCGTGATGAAGTCCAGAAAAGAGAAAGTGGTCCTCCAATATATATCTCCAGAGATGAGTAGATAAGCCGACATTTTGGTAAAGCCTTTGTACAAGATGAAAGAGTTTTGTGTACTCAATATGGAGCTCGTGGAGACGACTTCCTTATTGAAAAAGGAAGAGATGACTCCCAGGTTGGTAGGGAGCATTGATGTGTTAATGATTTATGGACAATCATTTTTCAAGTTCAAAAAATGGTCTAAGATGATTAGTTCCTTTCCAATTCGGAAAGTGGTTTGAGATTTCTGACAAACAAGCATTTTCCAGTTCAGAAAATGGTCCAGATCGAACGATCATATTCGTAATGAAAATGGTTCGATGGATTGTTGATGTACCATAGACAACGATTCCCCTTGTGTCCAATGTGGGGGAATGGTCTAGGACAATCTCTCTTCTTGACGATCACTCTTAGTAGTGGTAAAAAAGACTGGTCCGCCTCATCGGACAATCATTGTTTCGAAGCTCACAGTTGTGAGAAGTTTCGAAGAATGGTCCGTTTTAGAGGTTGGTGCAAGACAATCATTTCCTTAGAAAATGGTTCGGACAGTCATTCCCTATGGCAGATTCATTCTCTCTAGTTTACACTTTGTTTAGTGCCGGAGGAATGGACGAGATAGGTGAATGGTCCATGTTCAACAATCAGGGACATGCATTCCCTAGGGCAGACTCATTCTCTCCAGGTTGCACTTTGTTTAGTGCTGGAGGAATGGCGCAGATAGGTGAATGGTCGAAGCTCAGAAATCGGGACAATTATTCTTCCTTGCTTAACAAGAATAGTCCATATAGCTCATCATTGATGTTTTACCTTCTGAGGGAAGATGCTCTTCCAGATATCACAGATGTGAGTGGAAGAATGACCCAATTGATTCAGTTTATATCATAACAATGTTTTCTATGCAGGGTGACATAAGATGATATGATTGTTATGGAGACTGTATGTCTCTGGACAATAGATGTATACTGCTGTGGTGGATGTGTTCCACTGATTGTGACTATATGTCACTGATCAAGTAACTGTGTACTACTTGGTGTGGCACTGTACCACTGGATTGTAGTTGTGTACTACTATGGATAGACACAGTTGTGTTCTATTGAATGACATTGTTCTGATTGCCTTGAAGACGATCAATAGTGTTGGAAATGATTATCAACTAGATGGATGATCAATGGACATAGATTCCCCAGACAGAAAATGGTCCAGGACATTTATTCTTCTAGGACATATGTCCAGATTAGAAGAATGGTTCTTGTGTCAGTCTATGGAGTGAGTGACTTGTCCAGCATCATGTTTGATTACTTAGATGGAGTATGGTTTTGAGAGATGATGCAGTTGATGACATTGATAGTGATGATGGTGCTCATGATCTAATCATGAGAATACGACTATGTTGATGCTACTGGGTGAATGGTATGTTTGTGCTCAAGACCGTTACCTTCAATACCTCCCTAGCTAGGAAGGAGTGTTGATATTATGGTAGATGCGGGAGGTATTTACCTCCACATGTAAACCCGACGAGAATAAAATATTTTGAGAAGCAAGAAGAAACCCTAATTAATTGGTTAATAACCCTAGAAGACAAGTCGGCTCAAGAGAATGACTTGTATTAGGTTATTAGCCTCCAATAGAAGAAGTCGGCTAAAGGAAATGTTATATACTAAAGAATTAGTACCCAAAATGAGAAGTTGGCCCAAGCAGTCTGCCATAAATAGTATAAATACAGGAGACCATTATTCATTCTGGCCAGAATTCTCAGAACTGCAGAAGCAACACTTGTGCGCACTACAGTTGGCCAGTTTGTGCGCAAGTTTGGAGGAGAGCTGTTGTTGCAGCTGCTGCAATTAGCAGATTTCGGTTTTGGATTGGACTCTCTCCTGGTTATGGTTTGGACTCTCTGATCAACTCTTGTTACTCTTGCTTGGTGCGCTATCCTTGGAGAAATGTGCGCCACCTTTGTTTGGCTATCCAGTCTAGGGTTTGCTTCCAGAATGATCCTTTGTCAAGGTTAAGGTGCTCGGGGGTGGCTTCGACCTATGGTTGGGTGACAATATTGCTATATTGTCTATGGTTAAATGAGCACAGCCATTATATTCTAACAGACTCCTATCCATGCATCCCCTATCTCTCACAAACTTTTATCTCATAGTTTTCTCTACGTTGTCGTATCCTCAATGATCATTTTTCTCTTGCACAAGCCTTTTTCATGGCTTGAAATTGCTTGATTGCCTTCTCATGTGGACTGCCTCAAATTGACAATTCTTCCGATAGTTGAGCAAATTATCTCTCATGACTACCATTCATTGACCACAAACCATACATTACAAAGTGGTTTTTAGAGTACCACAAACTTAACAAATTATGGGGAATACATTCCTCCTCAAGCTTATATTAGGTACATACAATTCCATTTATACAATCATGAGACTAAGAACATCATTAATACATTATCCAAGGACCATTAGACTTCTTAGGGATGTCATACTTCAAGGATTTATTGCATCTACATCTCAAACCACACAATACTTTTAGCTATACTTTACTTCATTTTCTTCTTTATTCTTCATACTTTCGTTGCTTCACTTCTGATGCTTTGTTGTGCATGTCTTCGCCGCTTATCGCATCCTTGTCCTTGTTCTTTTTCTTTCACCACTTGTTCTTTTTGTTCACACATATGAGTCCCTGTCATCTCCTTCTGTCATGGAGTTTATGTTTTTTACTTTTTTTTTTCTTTGTTGTGGGTTCTTTATGAACCCTTTACATGACTATCTATAGTCATTCTCCTCTCCTCCTCTACGAGATTCTCCATGCTCACAGTGAGCTGCAAATAGTCTTTCCTCTGTAGCAAGCCTTTGCATATGCTACCCAAAACCTCATCAAGATTTCTCTTGAGATCGATCTTTTGGTATCCTTCTAGTTCCTTCCCCTAGAACCTTCCGAGCTTCCTATGCTCCTCAATTTCCATATTTGTAGGCTTCTGCACCTTCTCACTTTATCTCAAGAGCTTCACTTTCTCCTTTCTCTAGAAAACCCTACCCACATCATGATTGTGGAGCTGCCTCAACAACTTCTACCCAACTGTAGATGGAAGTTGTTCTCCTTTCTGTTATAGATTTCTTGTTGTAGGGTTCTGTCACAAATTTTCTTTCTCTTAAAGTTTGCATCCCTTTCTCTTTCTGCATCAATCTTCTTTTTCTTGCTTTTCTCAGTCATGGAGTCAACATCATCTTTTCATCGATCATATTCTTAATCAATCTCAAATCTTTCACTGCATTACCTGCATAAAATAGTTTCTTGTAGGAGGGACGTCTCCATCCAACAAGACACCTACAATATTCTTCACTCACCTGCTTACAAAATATGTGTCTTGTACAATATCCAACGAAACAACTTAAATTTATCATTGATTTTGATTCTTCAGATCCTCATAATGTCAGATACTTGAAAAAAACAAAAACTTACCTATTTGTTGGAATGGCCAGTTCCAACCTAGACTCCATTTTGTACAAACAACAACCTAACTTTTCTTTCACCCAGACTTAACAACAATGACATATGACTATGATTATCCCAACGTACTTTGTCTTCCATACTCATAACTTTGACAATTTATCTTCTTTCACTAACAAATTCTTATGTGGTGACTTGACCATCAATCTAACCTCGGGTGTCAAGCACCACCGATCATGCACCCTTCTTCACATTAATGACTTCTTACTTGACTCCATTTACCATTAGAAACTATAGCTAATTATTTCACCTATTAATGACCTAGACTCAAGCAATTTGACTCAACTTCCCTTTAATAATGCAAAACTCCACATGACCATTTCAAACACCTTTAAAATATTCTGTATATCTCTTCAAACCAACAAAAAAAATGTTTTTAGTCTCTACAAAATGACAAGACTATAAACTTAAGATGTGACAATTTGTTATGACATCTTGACTCTTTACATTAAGAGACATTGTCTTAACTTTGACTTTCACAATAAATTTGACCTAAGGACTTTGCCCTCAATTATTTATAGATTTCCACAATCACTTGTCATTTACAATATTCAATGATATTTGGAATATGTTTGGTTTGGTTACCATTGAACCCTTACTTTAAAAACAAAAAACAATAACTTTGACCTAAGGACTTTGCCCTCAATTATTTATACATTTTCACAATCACTTGTCATTTACAATATTCAATGATATTTGGAATATGTTTGGTTTGGTTATCATTGAACCCTTACTTTAAAACATGGCATCCATTTCCAAGATACTGTTATTTTGACCAAGATATGTACTTTGAAGAATGCATGAGTTACTTGCCACCTAGATTTGGAAATGAAGATGATAGTTGACACCCTACAATTATTGATGATGATGATTACTTTAAAACAAGAAAAATATGTTAATTAGGGGCTAGTTTCATAGTCTTAAAAGAAATCAATTTGTAAAGATTTTAAATGAAAAAAATTAATACCGTCACAAAGATTGGAATTCAAAAACTTCGACCTAGACTCACAAGGAATGGAGGAAGACGTGTTGCTCCATGACACTTAGTTTATAGATTTGTCATATGTCGTCTTGACCACGATCTCTGACCACATTTTTACTTTAATGTAGATGTTGTATAGTTTTGGGATTAACCTAAATTTCCTTCCAATTAAGTTAAGCTAGCCAAATGCAAATTGCATTTTAAAAATATTCAATTTTCCTTTTTAAAAATAAACCTTTCAAATTTAATAATATATATATTTATATAATATTTATTATATTACATAATAAATATAATCTAAATAATATATTAGATAATAAATATAATAATAAATATAATATAAATATAATAATGCATAATTACTTGAAAGGCGTATACCTATTGGAGATGGGCACAATTAATGATCTTTTAATCTTAAATTCTAATATGATGGTTATGCATTGAAGATGCTGGTATATTCTTAGTCGTCCTCCAAAATCAATGCATCAGATTTATTGTTGATAACTTCTTTGCATTTATAAATGCATCCGTTACCCTGTTTACTTTTTAACATTTACCTAATCATATTAAGAAATTACTGTAACATCATATGATTGCAACGTTTAAATGATTAACTTTTGGAATTCTTGCTGGGTTTTATTTTAAAATGAGATTTTTTTTATGGGCCGTAACTCTTTCGGCGTTCACAACAACAGCGAGTTAGCGGCTGTGCTAGTAATAAATATATGGTACACCTTTTTATATTTGGATGTGGTGATTGGTGAAATTCATTGATTATGTAATTAATTCTACATATTGGAAGACGTGAAGGGAGCAATAACACTTCAATTCTATCAACCAATTAAAAATAAAAAAACACAAATATTTTTATTATATCCAAAAATATATATTTATTTTCCAATGTTAAACATTACATTACATACACAAATTATAGTAAAAAAAAATTAATGTCACATCAAAAACAAACTTATTATTATAATCCCATAACAAAATACTAATAATGTAAAAATTCATTTCCATTTGTGAATGAAAAACTCTAATTTTCTATACTCCATGCCTATGCCTATATCATATATAGGGGCAAACAAATTGTGACGTCTAGAATGTACTCACCAAAAATAAAAACAATTTTTTTTGTTTGCATTGGAGTCGCTTTCTTTCCCATCTCATTTGTTGTTTACAACATATTTGTTTGTCATATCCTTGCACAGAGCCATGCAACAATTAACACGATCATAATAACAAATTCGGAGCTGGTTCCAATGGTATCTCCTTCTCAACAGTCAACATATAAGATAATCAGGAGTTACATATACCAATGGTTACAGATAATCAGGAGTTACAGAAGCATTTTTTGTTCCAATGGTATCTCCTTCTCAACAGTCAACATATAGGATAATCAGGAGTTGCAGATAACAATGGTTACAGATGATCAGGAGTTACAGAAGCATTTTCAATTATTTCAGCACTGTCCCCATCTCAGGATCTCCTAACACCAGCAGCTCAATTTTCAACTCGAGGCGACACCTTTGAATGCATTTTAAGGAAACAATGTCTCTACAATCTAGTTCCACCAGCAACCTTTCACACGGTCACAATCTGCATCTGAGACGATCCTGAAATTATCTCAGGGCCGAAACAATCAATAATAATCGCAATTGGTGACGCGCAATCGTGTTATCTACCTGGCATCTGATCTTCTCCTTTTATAAAGACAGAGACTTGTATGCAACCTCTACAATATTACACAAACTTCTTTCTGCAACCATATTTGCTTCTCCAAAATAACACCTGGAACGACAAACACAACGATGGAAACACTGCAACAGCAACAACAATTCTGCAGTACTTGAATACGATATCCACATTTAAACAATTTTTTCAAATTTCTGGAGTAACAACAACTCTGCAGTACTGGAACATAATTATCCAAATTTCACTTACTTGCTTCATTACCAAATGCAGG
>ML845336.1:6976-16984 GCA_009831015.1 Picea engelmannii
CTCAACCGGGAAAACCTTTCTTATTTTCATTATCTCGAATTTCACCATTCGCCATACAATATATACAATGTTTTTAGGTATTCCGTAGATACCAAAACCCTAATCCCTTAATCCAGGATTAATTTACAAATCCGCTAAAAATAGCAAAAAACCGCCAAAAAAAATAAAATCGGGAGGCTACGCGTAACCAGGGGGGCATACCTGCCCCCTCCTGGGACCCCCCTAGGAAAGCACTTGGCACACACAACAGAGCTCTAGGTGAAGGGATCGTCAGATGCAGTTGTTGTATCTGACACACCCACACACACACACATGCAAAGAATATAACACATACCCAACAGTTCTGACAATCCCTTGCCAAATGACCTAGCTAGGCGCAGTTATATAAAATAATCTAACCTTGACCTTGACCCATACCTTCTCCTCATCCTCTTCCTTTGAACCCACCATGAGGGTTGAAGTTTCCTCTTCCTAGGGAGTTGATCTACGCAACATTACCTTCTTGTTGTAACTCTGCTTGAATTCTATATGTATCCCTTGATCTTTCATGCATGAGGTCATAAGCCCTACAATCCTTCTCATCATGCCCCACATATTTACAGAATGTACAATAAAGGTTGGTGGGTGTCAAGACATATTTTTTAATATAATAGCATTCATTAGGGCGATGTCTAGTTCTACATACCGCGCACCATGGTATAATAGATTGCTTCAAAGGGTTAGGGGCCCCAGAGGCCAAGTATTCATTCAATAAGGGAATGTGCTCCTTTTCATGGCCCTCTGATTTACATTGGATACACCAAATGTCTTCTCTTTTCTCCTTTCCTTTATCTTTCTTCATGTCTTCAAGCTGTAAGGATAAACTAGTTAATTGATTCAAAATTTGACTCATACCTGGGCTAGATTCTCCTACAGGGGATGCTTCTAGTTTCAAAGAAATCTCTAATGCTTCAGCCTACGAAGCAACCTTCTGTTGCATCAGAGGAACTCTAATGTGTGGTAGGAGGGCAATGATGAACCATTCCTTGTGTTGTTAGTCTAGAATCTGAAAACTTAAATGGCCTGTCAAGGTCTTAAACCTCTGATCAAATTCCCAAATAGGTTTAGTCACCTTCTTCTTGATTTCCTTCAACTTTGTAATGCACTGTGACTTTGACTTGGGTTTATTGAACTCCTCACTCAACACAGTCTTAATGTCATTCAGTGGTTTAGGTTGTACATATCCTGAAACAAACTTCATATACTAGCTCAATGTGCGATCCCTCGAGGTAGTACTAAATTGATCTCTCTTAACAACTTCATCAGTGACCCGCTTAACGCTCCACACATCTTCACATAAGAGCCAGTGTTAGTTGGGATCCTTAGATCCATATCCTCTGAAAATGGCTAACCTCATTTCATTTTCCATGGATCTTCCTTGGTTTCTCGACTAAGTATGTACTAAAATACTTGTGACAGTGCTCTGAGTTCTCTGATTACTCTGGTTACTCTGATTACTTAATGTTTCTAAAACAATAGGAGGAGCAATAATACTTACTTCGACAATAGGCGTAGTCCCTGAAGTTTCTAGTTCTTCTTGATGAAGTTCTTTAGTCTCTACTTCCTCTGTCCTTCAAACTCTGAATACTCCTCATCTGATCTCCCTCCTTCTTCTACACTATATAAATCTCTGTCTTGTGCCAATGGTTTGTAACCCTACTTAAATAGGTTCGCAAGAGGGACCTTTCTGAATGATCTCCCACTACACGTGTGTCCAACCTCTGGGTCATTTTCGCTGTCTGAATTCTTGAACATTAGCCTTAAAATCCAATTGGTTATTGTATCTTCAAGATATTCTTCTCATGCAATAATATCTTAATCTTTAGCTTCAAAAAGTGTAGAAACTTTCGTCTAGGTCCCTTAAATAAATACCTCTTTTCTTGACTATATGACTCTACTCTGTCGATATAAAACTCGGTAATGTACCCTCCAATAGTGTTATCAAACCAGAGATCCACTGCTCTAGACATAGAGTTATTGACTCTCTCGAATTTCTTAATCAGCATCGTTGTCCAAACCACAAGTGGTCTAGATATGATCTCAAAATGAGTGTCTTCTAATCTAGATAACCACTCGTACAACTCCTTATGAACTCCTGCAAAGAAAATATCATGCACGTTAGTAAAGATGTCCTTCCCAACCAGTCTTATGTACTAATGCTAGGGTTATTGTTCTGAGCTTTGGTGAAGTCTCGACAACGAAACCATTTTTTTGCACAGGGGTAGACCCAGGGTTCAACTCTAACAGCACACCAACAAACCATAACAACTGGCCCTTTCGACAACACCTGTGAAGAAAATGAAGTCTCACCCGAAGTAGCAATAGGGGGGTTGTAGGACACAAGTCTCTACAACCAGGGGAAGTGCAAGATGATTCCTGACTAATAATGCAGTTTAACCTAGAGATTTTTTAATAGTCGTATACTTATCTTCGCAAAGTTATTTTATGTCTCTTATATTCAGTAGGAAAACAACAATGCCAACACAGTATAAAAGATAGAAAATAACACAACATTAATCACATAGACAAAAATATATTACGTGGTTTACCCTCTCCCTAGGGATACATCCACATAACCATGTTTATTGATTAAGTAGATGAAAATACACCATTCTATCTGCGCACTCAGCTACAGATATTCCTCTCTACTTTTTATTCCCCCTCCCTGTGCACCCAATAGCAGGGTTGATCTTCGCACCCAGCTAAAGATCCAGAATACAAGAATGCTCTACCACAAAACACTTCTATATCTCAATATTGATATCAAAAAACACACCTCAACTCTTCTTAGGCTTCTATTTATCCTTCTATGACTCTTTGAAATCCTAGACCGAAGTCTAGGTGTAGAAACCCTAGGTACCAAAACCCTAGGTCCACATAGCCCGCATTTTGAGGACTTCACCAACATGTTTTCCCTTATTCTTCTCAAGGTGATCCAAAACACCTATTAGTGTCTTCTTTCGCTTGTTTAATTGTCCACGATTCATCTTCCTTGTTGCGTTGTGTTCCTAGATATTCTCTTCCAACAGCTTCCTTAAATGCTTCGACCACCACCCTGGAAAAGATGGTTGGTGCATTCTTCAACCCAAAAGGCATCACAGTGTATTGAAAAGAACCCCATTATGTTGTAAATGTAGTCTTATGTCTGTCCTCCTTAGTAATTATGATCTGGTGATAACCTGAAAATCCATTATCTAGAACTTCATTAGTAAAAGGTGTAGGAAATGGATCATGTAAATATGCATCATTCAATTTCCTTAGATATACACAGATTTTGATTTCTCCTGACTTTTTATCTTGGACTACCATAGGGATGATCCATTCAGATTCTTCAACTGGTTCTATGATTCTTGCTTCCAACATTCTATATAATTCAATCTTAAATTTCTTCTTATACTTTGGATTCATTCTGTAAGGCCTATCCTTGATAGGTCTTGCATATGATCTCAAAGGGATCTTCATTTCTCCCATGGGCCCTTTAATGTCCTTCATGTCTGTGAAATTGGTTGGAAACAAGTACTAGTACTCATGCAATAGTTCTGTAATCTTACTAATAGTAGCATCATCCCAATAGTCTCCAATATTTGTTGACTTAGGTGTTTGTTCTGTTCCAATGTTAACTTTCTTAATTTTAATAGGTTGCCCTACAAAAGGTAATTCAATCCCTGGCCCTCTTATATCTCTTTTTCCTTCAGTTTCTGAAACGTTCACATTCCTAGGATCATCATCTTCATTGGCATTAATATTATAACAATCATGTAACCACTGAAAAGGCACGGTCCATTCATCTTCTTATTGTTCCAAAGGGGGGTTAGATACTTCCTCAAAGATCTTATGTCTAGTAATTTGTAAAGATCGATCTACTGTGGGGTACTAGATTTCAAATACGAATGTAGATATAAGGTTTTGGGTCATACCATACTAATCTGCAGTGGCTAAGCGCGGTTCTGCTTGAAGATACCAGTTGATAGGCGTAGTATCTAAGGTGTTAATGAACTTATGTACCCATTGTTCTCTAGGAATGTTGCTCCAGGCCTCCTCACAACTTCGCATATGGTCCTTAGGACAATGATGACCTATGTATCAAACTTCACATACTTTAGCTTGGTCTGAAAAGCGCACTGTCAATAAGGTGTGACATTGTACCCACTCCTTGATGATCTTATTGTGTGTTCCCCACCATCTAGCTGGTGTTTCTTTCAAGGCTTCATCCAGTGCCAACAATCTTTGTGAAATGAAAGAGACCTATGTATGATACAAAGAAGTATGAGGAAAACAATAAATCAAACAAAGTGCACTCAAAATGATGATAACTAAAAGAAAACAAGTAGGCGATGACTTGTTCAATCAAGAACTCAAATATGAAAAAGATAAAGAAAACAAACACTCTTGAAAATGATCAAAACACGAGTTGCAAGAAACAATGTTCAATACTAGTTTGTGGAAAATAAAAGAGTCCTAATCATCCATAAAAGAGAGATGTTTCAATGAAGACAAAAAGGCTCAATACTAAGAAACCTTTGTGAACCCTAGTTGATGAAAACTCCTAAACAATCAAGCAATCTGAAAGATTTGCGAGATGAAGATCAGAGAAATGGAAGGAAGGATGAACCAAGGGATCTTGTCATCCCAAGGGGATCACAACTAGGAGAGAATATTGAAAAATCAAAGAAGGAAAATGAATGAGCATTAAATGTCAATTTCTAAAGACAAACAAAGTCAAAGACAAACCAGGATTCTTTAGGAAACAAACACCAAAATAGGGGGATTGACGCCCCTGTCCTCAAGGAGACAGAGTGCCAATCAGGAGAATGTTTCCCTCTAGGATGCTTTGGGGGAGATTTAGTCAGCTAATGGATCCATTATATTCACTATAGGGGAGCTCCAATCAGGGTAATGGAACCCTAGTGTGAACTGCGGGGGAGTGCCACTTTCTGGAAAAGTTTAAAAAATGGCTTTCAAAGGCTCAGACTCAGTAGAGACTCAGACAATGTCTCTATAAACTCCTCAATGAGTAAGAGTGAAGGGGAACAAGATCAATAATAATAATCAAACAAGAAATATCTAATGATAAGAGAAGTATTTAGAAGATCCAAGGAAAGACTAGTCAAAGTCCCTCCCTAGTGGAGTCGCCAATTTATGTTACATAATGTTTCGCTTGTGGATACATGAAACTTCCCTTGGATTATTATACCCCTATACCAAGATATAAATAGTACAAGTGGATACTAACATCCCTTTAAACTTATCTTAACCATTCAAAATGATAAGGAGAGAAAGGATATGTTGAACTTGTTTCTACATTTGTCCTTGCTACTTCCAATCCTTGAGCTAGATCTTCAAACTCCCTAGTGAAAATTGAGATCTGCAATGGATAGAAAAGTAAAACAATTATCTCCTAATCTACAATATTTTATAATACAATTCTATCTACAAATGGTATAGCAACAATAGACAAGAAAATGTAACAAGACATAATCTTGAAGGAAATAGGCCAAGTATATATTAATTGGAAATCCAAAAAGAGATACTTACATACCATGATTGATGTAGCAACAACCTCTCCAAGCTCTCCTCATCCATCCCCTTGCATGAATATACCAAGATCAAAATGATGATACTTTCATTGATTACTTCCCCCTTTAACCTTGGACATACCTTCAATATATATGCTTTAGAGGCACAACCACCATAAAAAAATGAAGGATATGGTTGAGGATATGGATCCTTAAGGTTTGTGTTAGATCCTAAGATGAATCCATATCATGGGGGTCAAACATAACCAACCTCATCCCAAGAGAGTTGGCCCATATAATAAGGTGTAGGATCCCCCTTTTCCCTCTAACAAGACATGCGCTGCCCAGAACTAGACACAAGGCACCATCCTCTACAGTGGTGATCCCCTAACATGGAAACGAGGGTCCTATTACATGAAGTGGCACTCCCCCAACATGGCTAGGGGGATGCCACCCTTCATAAATTCCCAAAACATGGTCAATTTTTCCAATAAAAAGGTGTGTTTTGACCTTGAAATGATGGGTTTCTTCCTCCAATATGACTTAGGGATCATGTAAAATGTATTTCATGTTGTCAAGGGGTTGAGACACTCAGAAAAATGAATGTGGCACTTGGTAATGTGCATACGACACTTGCAACAGTGCATGCGACACATAACAAGGTGCATACGCCACTTTTCTACACTTGCGACACTTAGGGTGTGAAACTCAAGTGTGACATTTTGGTGTGTAACAAGGTGAAAAAATATTTTCCAATATTGACTTGAGATTAGGTTATCATTAAGTGAGAATAAATAAATAAGATATAAACAAGACAACATTCAAAACAAAACATGGGCATTATGAAATTACAGTAGTACCATTTGGACTATCAAATGCCCCATCTATTTTCATGTGCCTAATAATTGGAGTGTTCATGGAATACATGGACAAGTTTGTAATTGTTTTCTTAGATGATATTATCATCTACTCCAATATAGAGGAAGAGAATGAGCAACATTTAAGAATGGTGCTACAAGTTTTGAGAGAACATAAGTTGTATGCCAAACTAAGTAAATGCATACGATTCACTACTTGGGGCATATTATTTAAGCAGATGGGATAGAAGTTGATCCTAAGAATATAGAGGCCATTAGAGGATGATCAATGCCAAAGAATGTGATATATTTTATATCATTCATGGATCTTGCAATTTATTACCGAATATTCATAAAAGGATTTTCAAATATCGTAAGCCCAATCACTTCTTTGCAAAAGAAGGGAATGAAATTTGATGGAATTCTAAGTGTGATGAGAGATTTCAACAACTGAAAGAAATTTTGACAAGCGCTTTCATATTAAATATTGCATATCTAAATGAATATTTTGTGGTGTGTATTGATGCATGCAAAGGAAGGGATCATTAGAGTCCTCACTCAAAAAGGGCATGTGGTATGCTATGAGTCCTGAAAATTAAAAGAGCATAAAAGGAATTATGCTACACATGAGTTGTAATTAGCATCCATCATTCATGCATTAAAAATGTGGATACATTAACTTATGGGGAGATATTTGAGTTAAKSATAGACCACAGTGGTTTGAAATATTTGTTTGAACAACACACATTAAATGCCAGACAAACCAGATGGTTGGAATTTCCAAGTGAATATGAATTTCAAATGAAGCATATGAAAGGTAAATAAAATCAGGTGGTTTATGCACTCAACAAAAGAGCTCATGAAATGCATGTTTCATCCATCAACATTCTCAACATAGATTTAAAAGATAGAATTTTAGGGGCTACAAATTTAGATCAACAATATCTAAAAATATAATAAACATTACAACAAGGCATTTTACAATAGAAAATTAAATATTATGAGCTGCAAGAGGATGGAATACTCATGTACAGAGGTAAAATATACGTGCAAAATTATAGTGAGTTGAAAAATACAATGTTGAGAGAAAAAATGTACAATGTGTCATATGTTGGGCACCTAGGATATCAGAAAACAATTGAAAATGTAAGAAGTCAATACTTTTGGCCAAGAATGAAGAACAAAGTGGCTAATTACATAGCTAGGTATCTAGAAAACTAAAAGGAGAAAACAAATAATACACATCCAGTGGGTTTGATACATCCATTTCCCATTCTAAAGTGGAAATGGGAAGTGGTTACATTTGATTTTATTACAGGGTGAGTGCAAGCTAATGATGGTCTCTCATGACACGTTAGTGGCAATGCAAACCTAGAAAAATAACAATCTATTAACTTGGAGGTATTATTCAAGGTACTTTTACAATGAATTTGAATATGGTGTAACAATATGAAATGTAGGAAATTGAATTATATTTTATAATATCTAAATTTTATTCATAGACATTGTGAACAACTAGGTCAAATTTGATTTTTTCTAACACTGGTATCTTAAGTTTCCAACAAAATATAAAGTATATGTTTTCGTTCATGCAGGTGTTGAGTGTCTTAACGATGGAATTTAGTTCCAAAAATGCATATACTTCTAGAGAACCCATTTTTTTGTGCCTTCTATTTTTTTGAAATTTTAATATTAATTTTATATTTTTTTTAAATTATCAAAGTCAACATATGCTTGAAATTACGACGTCTTTTGTTCGTGCAGGCTAGAAGGGTCTTAAAATGATCAAAATAATATATATTTTTAGATCGTAGGTATCGATATCCTCTAGTACCATATATAACTCATTTGAGAAATGGTTAAGCCGAGAAAAAATTATAGAAGAAATAAGAGAAGTATGTATTCTAGGATTTTTATATATGTGAAGACAAAAATAGATTAAAAATAGTAAACAATATTAATTTAAAAAAAAAAATTATATATTTGACATCTGCATAGTTGAATCAATCTATGTCTATAGTTTCGTCAACAACTAAATTTTTTAGCCTCTATAAAAATAACGTCAAAGACAGAGATATAGAGGGGTATTCACAAAAATTGAGGTTTTTTTCAATTTGCAGACCAAACCACTAGGTTTGTCGTCCTGAACCTAAATCCAAGCCAACCAAGTCAACATACACCTTGTCAATCCCACCCAAAAAAATTGAATTCAAATGAGCTTGCATGCATTCTAGAAGTGTGCATGTGCTCTAGGAACGCAGACGCACTCTAGAAATGTGCACACACTCCTACAAATATCCCTCCCCTCCCTCTCTCTCCTCTAATCTCCCACCAGTTCTCTCTTTATATATCTCTACCTTCCCTTCCCTCTATCTCCCCCATTCCTCTCACAATCAAAGTCACTCTCTCTCTCCACCCCTCCTCCATCCCTCTCTCTCTCCCCCTCCCTCCCACTATCTCTCCGCTCTCTTTCTCTCTCATACATATACCCCTCTCCACTTTCTCTCCCTCCCTTCCTCTCACTCTCTCTCTACCCACTCTCTTTATATCCCTCTCCCTCCCTCTCACACACTCAAGCACTCCTTTTCCATCCCCCCTCTCTTTCTTTCTCTCCCCCCCATCTCACACTCACACATCTCTCTCTACCCCCCCTCCCTCTATCCCTCCCCCTCCTTCCCACTATATATCCTCTCTTTATATCCTACATCTACCACCTCTTTCTCTCTCTCATTGTTGTTAGTGTTGTTGGGTTTTTATATTCTTTGCAATGAAAGTCTAGTCGAGGTGAATTGAATGACGGTCAAAGTCAAGGTGGACCGATAGTAGGTTGAAGTCGAGGTAGATCAACAACAAGTTGAAGGTTGAGGAATTCAACCAGGTAAATTTGAAGTCGAAGATATCCATGTCAAGTCAACCGACGAGAGGTTGAAGTGAAGGCCTAAGATGATCGACTAGAGAAAAAATGAAGGTCGACCGGTAAAGCCAACTTGGATTCGATTGTAACAAAATCCCATGACTTGCGGGATTTGTAGCCAATGATATGCATGGATCTATAACCATTTTTGGGCACCAATCTTTAGGGTTTTCCTATTGTAAATCCTATAAAGAGGTATGTTGTAATTTTGTAAAGGGGGTTTTCCTATTGTAAATCCTATAAAGAGGTACATTGTAATTTTGTAAAGGATAATTCCAGAATGCTAATGTTCTAATGATAATTCTATAATTCTAATGCATGGTAATTGTAGGTTGTTGGTCATGCATATGTAAGCCAATTTGGCTACAAGGTTTCTCTTGCTTGTGCAAGAGGGTATGATGTCAATTGTGTCTTATATGTGGACCAAGGTTAGACATCTAAACTTTTATTCTCATTGAATAAAACAACAAGAGAGAAGAACACTCAAGGGAATGTTGGTTTCTCTCGGTTAAGAGCTCCAGGGTAAAATATCGGTGTACTGTGTGATTGCTTGTTTCATTTGTGTTCTTAATTAAATTTTTATTCTCTTCTGCTAGGATTACTGTGGAAGTTTCCTTCATTTCCTGACATGTGGTATCATAGCTTAGGTTCTCCCTGACAAGTGAGTGTTCATAGTGGTGCT
>ML845336.1:29890-53878 GCA_009831015.1 Picea engelmannii
AGACCCAACTTTCACAAGCAATTTTTGGCAAGAACTGTTTAAGCTACAAGGCACACAATTGCATCTCAGCTCAGCTTATCATCCCCAGATAGATGGTCAAACAGAAGTCGTCAACAAGTGTTTGGAAACATATCTGAGGTGCTTTGCCTCTGAAAAATAACACCAGTGGGCTCAATGGTTACCCCTCACCGAATGGTGGTACAACACTACATACCATACAGCCACTCGCGTGACTCCTTTTGAAGCAGTGTATGGACAGAAGCCACCTTCAGTTCTCTCATACTTACCGGGTACCTCGAAGGTCCAGGTGGTTGACCAAACACTTACAGTCCAAGAGAATATCCTTCACACCCTTAAAGAGAACTTGGTCATGGCCCAGAATAGAATGAAGCAGCAAGAAGATCAAGGTCGCTCCGAACGTCAATTTGTAGAAGGGGATCAGGTGTTTCTGTGACTGCAACCATATAAGAAAACTTCCCTCAAGGCCGAGCAGTGTCAGAAACTAGTACCCAAATTTTATGGCCCTTACATAGTTCTCAAGCGTGTGGGACAAGTTGCATATCAATTAGCTCTGCCCAGTCAGTCGAAGCTACATCTTGTTTTTCATGTTTCATGCTTGAAGAAGGTGATTGGAACCAGGTGCCAAATTCAAACCAACCTTCCAGAGTTGGTTGAAGAAGGATCCCTTTGGCTACAACCAGAAGTAGTTTTGGACTAGCGTGAGCATCGCCTGCATCAGAGAACCATCAAGGAAGTGCTAGTACAGTGGAAAGATATGACTCCAGCAGATTCTACTTGCGAACCAGCTACCATTCTGCAGCAGTTTCCACATCTCAAGCCTTGAGGACAAGGCTGTTTTTAAGGGGGTGGACATGTTAAGGTCCTAACCTGCACATAGGTAGATCAATGTATTTGGATGTAATAAAGGTCAATATTAATAAGGCCTTTCAATAAAATAGAATAAGGCAGATGTAAGAAGACCTAATAGAAGCTTCCGCTTCTAGAAGGATCTTCCTCTAGATGCTTCTCTTAATAGACATATTTAGTATAAATAAGGGTCAAGCGTATGAAAACCCTAGCTGGGAGATTACTGTAACAGAGCGCTGCTCGACTGGAGGTTTCCCCCTCGAAGAGGCCTGTGAACATTGCTATCTGAATCAAAGTGTTGTTTCTATTGCTATTTTGTATATCATTTCTGTGTATTGTGAAGATTATGTTGGATATTTTACTGTTATTCTGCCATTTCTAGCATTTCATTTCTGTTCCGCATATTTTATATATCTGGTATCTTGCACCATTGGTCAATTTATAACTATGGAATTATCCCAATTGGAGGAGGACCAATCAATTATTTCAATAGATTATGGTCATGTCTCAAATCTTCTATTTCCAGGTTCGTTGAATCCTTCTATTAAATTTTGAATAAATAGAATTAATGTTTTATGCTTTGGTCATTAAGTGAACTCACATTTTGGCACTCCATTTTTTGTAGGGCACATATACATAGTGGTTTCCCCAAGAGATAATGAATGGGGCACTCATTATTGGCTAGGATGATGCTTAGATGGAAAGCAGACCCTCATGTGATCAGTAACAGACTCTGAAGGAATTGAATTTTTTATTGGGTCGATGGTTACTAAAGGAGAATATCTAACATAGGATTAAAGAACACAAAATAAAGGTGGTTATGTATTTCATGGTTATAAACCAGGTCAAGTCATATACCACTTTACAAACTTGGTTATTGGTACAAACGTCCAACTAAAAACAATGCCAAGAAAGAACTCATCAAAGGTAAGATAATTATTTCCTTACTCTGAGAATAATAAGTTAATGGAGACCGTCAGCATTAGAAGTGATCCCGATGGTCTACTTGAATGACTATAGGTATGTAAAAGGAATAATTTTGGCTTCATTTTGACTACTGTTAAAATATTTGCAATGTTCTTAAAATATACTCTACTTTAAAATATACCCATCCCATTCATTACCTTGCCATGCCATGCCCTACCTTAAAATATACTCATGTCATACCATTCCATTCCTTTCCTTACCTTTCCTTTCCTTGCCTTACCTTGCCTTTCCTTTCCATGCCTTTCCTCACCTTGCCATGCCTTTCCTTGTCTTTCCTTCACTTTCCTTTCCTTTCCTTTCCTTTCCATGCCATTCTTGTCCTTGCCTTCACTTACCTTTCCTTCACTTGTCATTCCATGCCTTCCCATGCCTTGAATTTCCATGAATTACCATACCATGCCATGCCATGCTTTTCATTTCCTTATATTTCCTTGTCATTCCTTTCCTTCCCATGACATGCCATACCATGTATTTCCTTTCCATGCCTTTCCTTTCCAAGCCTTGACATGTCATTCCTTTCCATCACTTGTCATGCCATTACTTTCCTTGCTTTGCCTTCATTTCCCATGATATGCCTTTTCATTCCATGTCATGCCTTGCCTTTCCTTTCCATGCCTTTCCATTCCATTCCATGCCTCTTTTTTCCATGCCATGTCATGCCTTCACTTGCCATGACATGCCTTTCCATTCCATTCCATGTCTTGCCTTCACTTTCCATGTCATGCCATTCTTTTCCTTTCCTTGACTTTCCATGTCATGCCTTTCCATGCCATGCCATTCCTTTCCATGCCATGCCTTTCCTTTACATATTGTGCCATGCCTTTCATTTCCATGCCTTGCCATACCATGTCTTTTCATGCCATACCATGCCTTTCCATGCCATGTCTTTTCTTTCCCTACCATGCCATGCATTTCCATGTCATTCCATGCATTTCCTTTCCATTCCATGTCATGCCTTCACTTTCCATTACATGCCTTTCCAATCCATGCCTTTCCATTCCATGACATGTCTTTCCATTCCTTTCCATGCCATGCCTTGACATGGAATTCCATTCCTTTCCATGTCATGCCTTTCCTTTCCATGCCATACCATGCCTTTGCATTCCATGCCATGCATTTCCTTTCCATGCTTTTCCTTTCCATGCCTTTCCATTCCTTGCCTTACCTTCACGTGCCATGCCATGTCTTTCCTTCTTTTTCCTTCACTTTCCATGCCATGTCTTCACTTGTCATTCCATTCCATGCCTTGCCATGCCATGCCATGCCTTCACTTTCCATGACATGCCTTGCCATTCCAAGCCATGCCTTATATTTTCTTTCCATGCCATACCTTTCCATTTCATGCCTTACCATGCCATGTCATGCATTTACATGTCATTCCTTTCCTTTCCATGCCATGTCTTTCCTTGACATGCCATGCCATGCATTTTTGTGTCATCTCTTACCTTGTTGTGCCTTTCCATGCCTTGCCTTTCCTTTTGATGACAACACCCCTACCTCAGATTGTTCTGCAAGACCTCCCGGTCTAGGATTGTTCTTAATATGCCCCTTGAGTCGAATTGACTCTTTGATTTCCCTCAGAAATCTCCAACACACGCTAGTTTGTATCCACGGGTCCTTATGAGTTACGCCTATGAAAACAAGCACTAAGTGCCAACTCTCACCCACGTGATCATTGATATGACCACAACCTTCTCCCGAAAGAGTTTTTCGAGTTTCATGACTACGCGATCCCATATGTGAGTCCTTTTATCTCTTCAATCCATGAAACCCCGAAAGGGCTAACAGGTCTTTGACTCATCCCTTTGACTTTTCCTTGATGTGACCTCCGACTAAAACCTAGGGCCAAATCTTTCGGCACCTGGGATTTTGCATATTGGGGAGATGCTATGCAACAAATACCTCCTCCCGATAACTGAAACCACGATATATCCCGCCGAAAATCAACGGTTCTCAACTCTCGTGATCTGACAGTCCTGATTCGATCGGGACTTCGTGAATCAGGAGTTTGAAACTCTCGACTCTGAGTCACAGCCTTCTTTACTTCTTGAATTCTGAAACAACAAAATTCAACGACAAGATCAATGACCCTCGTTGATCCAAATCCAATGGTCTTTATTCCTCCTGATATTATGAGTGTTGAAAAAACACTTGGCCTTGATCTTCTCGTTGGCCAACTGGATCCAACGGTCCTTGGAAAATCAGTACTTCTCCTCGAAGCATTTCCACCGTCTGCTTAGACTTCTAAAAGACTCCTCCTCCAAACAATCTGGCGTCAAACCTTCTGAGATTTTTTGTCTGTTGGGTGACTTCGACACTCGCCTTCCCTTGAACTCTTCATGGTTCTTTCCTTCCTAAACTTTCACTTGAAAACTTTAGGATTTATAAGGGATTCTTGTATGCACTCCTTGCGACATTCACAAATAACTTATGGTTATTTGACCCTTCGACTCTCTGCACTTATTTGCAATAGCAGTCCTTCAAACTTCCTCTTTAGTTGATAAATCCTAAGTCTTCCACTCACCTGTGCACACCTTGCATGGCTCTATGCTACACCTGCACTTCTGCTAAAGTGAGAACAATGGTATCCCTCCTGAGATTTATGAGATAAAACTCAGAACTTTGTCAACGCACACCTTGCGGACATTCATTGCACTCTTTGCAGGAATTCTCAGGATGAGAAACAATTGAAACTCATATTTATCTCCTCACAAACTTCATATGTTCAACATGAAATCACAAGCATACACATCGCATTGAAATAAATGCATAACAGAGAAACAAAAAAAATGTAAACATATCATTCAATAGATGTAAACAGTAAGCATAATAACACCATGAACATGAGTCAAATATTTATTATATTAACTTAAGTATTCATGCACATGGGTTCTTCTTTATGTTATTTCTCTATACAGCTCTACAGCTTACAATGTTCTGAATCTCTACAATGATGCAAGCGAGGGTGTCTTTCATGAGTTTTCCCTCCTACATCTCTAAGCTATATAATCAAAAGTAAAAACCACCTACTTTACATTCAATACAAATAAATGCCTCCATATCCGACAGATGAGAACAATGCTCAAGATCTGTTTACACATCAAAACATTGAAGGGAAATTACATCCCTCGGCTATTAGATTAAAGTTTCTTCATTCAAATTCAAAACAACCTCAAAATATGAGTTGGTGCAATTCCAGTTGTCTTCTGCCTTTGTGCTTGGTTCGTTGGCTTCTTACGATGCTCCTGCATCATACTCCCTTGGTTAAAAAATTCATGAACTCTTGTTCATGAGCTCCTGCACTGTCTGTCCATGTCTTTGGATATTTTCTTCACTCTCCCAACTGGAATCTTCAATCGGGTGCCCTTTCCATTTGACCAAATATTCAAAGTATGTTTTCCTTCAGGTCTTCTTCCCGACTCTCTGATCAATTATCTTTTCCATCTGCGGATTTTCAGCTACAGGCAATTGTTTAACCCATTGAACTTCCTTCTAATCCTCTGATCTCTCTTATTCATCCACTTGGTAAGTATATAGGTCTACTATGTTGAATATGGGCGATATTCCTACCCCATTTGGTAATTCAATCTCATAAGCGTTTGCTTCAAACTTTCTTATGATCTTACACGGCCCAATTTTCTTCATGTTCAGCTTATTGTACGTTCCCCTTTGGAATCTTTCTTTTTTTATATGGGCTAAAACCAAATAACCTACTTCAAACTAAATTTCTCTTCTATGTTGATCTTCTCTGCGCTTATATTCCTGGTTGGAATTTTGCAATCACTCCTTAATCTTGTTGTGGAGTTCTTGCATTTTCGCTGCAAAATCCTCCACACTAGCACTTCTGACTCGCTCTGCTCTAAGTCTCTCAACTCAGATACTCCTCTCATTTGTATTTCATACATGATTTGGAATGGGCTTTGTCCTTTGCTCCAGTTTGGTGAATCATTATATGCAAATTCCTCTTGTGGTAGAATCTGATCCCACTGACTGTGATGTTCAGCCACCAAACTCCTTAATAAATATCCCAATCTTCGGTTGACTACCTCAGTCTGCCCATCTATCTGAGGGTGATATGCTAAGATAAAAGATAAATTAGTCCCTAGCTTCTTCCATAACGTTCTCCAGAAATGACCAATAAATTTGGTATCCCTGTCCAATACAATACTCTTGGGTAAGCCGTGAAGTCTAACAACTTCTTTGAAAAACAAATTGGCAACATGTGTCGTGTCACTGGTCTTCTGACATGGAATGAAATGTGCCATTTTAGAAAATCTATCGACTACCACAAAGATTGAATCACAACCTCTCTGTGTCCTCAGCAGTCCTAACACAAAATCCATGCTTACTGTGTCCCACTGCCTCTCTGGTACTAGAAATGGTTGATACAACCCTATATTTTGTCTCTTTCCCTTCACATGATGGCAAATTTTGCACTTGTTCACGAATTTCTTTACATCTGTCCTCATCCCTGGCCAATAGTATGAGCCATTCAATTGCGTGAACATTTTGTCATGGCCGAAATGTCCATCCAATCCCCCACTATGCTTTTCCTTCAGAATATTCTCTCTCATAGAACTCTTTGGAATACACAACTGATTTCCTCGGAACAACAAACCATCCTAAATCAAATATTCATTCCATTGGCTTCTGTCTCTAAGAACTGGATTCTCACATTCTTCATAAACTTCTTTTAAATTTGCATCATCTTTGTACATTTCCTTGAGGTTATCAAAACCTAAGGTATTTACTCTAAACTCCTACAGAATCAAACATTTCCTGCTCAAAGCATCAACAACTTTGTTAGCAGTTCCAAAAATATGTTTTATAACAAAAGTAAAATTTTGCATGTATTCGTCCCATTTTGCATGTTTCTAGTTCAGTTTTTCTTGTCGAGTTATGAATTGTAAAGCATGGTTATCTCTATACAAGACAAACTCTTTCAGAACCAAGTAATGTCTCCACTTCTTCAATGCCTGTATGACTGCATAGAACTCTTTATCATATGTGGAATATTTCATCTTGGTCTCGTTCAGCTTCTCACTGAAATATGCAATCGGCTTGTTGTCTTGATTTAAGACTGCTCCAATCACAAATTCCACTTGCATCACATCTAACTTGGAATGTTTTACTGAAATCTGGCAGAACCAAAACTAGTTGTCCAGTTATTTTCTCCTTCAGCAACTTAAAACTTTTCTCTATTTCCTCTTTCTAATGAAAAGATTTGTTTCTTTTCCTGACTATGTCCATCATTGCTGCACATATCCCACTGAAATTCCTGATGAATTTTCTGTAAAAACTAGCCAATCCATGGAAGCTTCAAACTTCAAAGATACTCTTTGGTGATGGCCAATCCCTGATTTTTTTTACTTTCTCAAGATCCATCTTCAACTCATTCGCAGAGATCATGAAGCCTAAGTAAATGAGTTTCGTCTTCATGAAAGATGACTTCTTTAGATTTATCAACAAATTCTCTTGCTGTAACCTCCCATTACGGTAGTTAAATTCTTTAGATTCTCTTCCTCAGTCTTACTAAAGATCAGTATATCATCAAGATACACGATTACAAACTTTTTGATGAAATCTTTCAAGACTTCGTTCATCAATCTCATGAAAGTACTTGGCGTGTTCATCAAACCAAATGGCATGACAAGCCATTCATACAGTCCTTCATTCATCTTGAATGTTGTCTTCCATTCATCACCTTCCCTCATTCTAATCTAATGATATCCACTTTTCAAATCTATTTTTGAAAAAAAATTTGCTCCACTCAAGCAATCCATCAAGTCATCCATCCTGGGTAAAGGAAATATGTACCTGATGGTGATTTTGTTTATGGCTCTCGAGTCTGTACACATTCTCTAGCCACCATCCTTCTTTGGACTCAACACTGTAGGTACAACGCATGGACTCAAACTTTCTATGACCAACCCTTTATCCATAAAATATTGAACTTGCTTCTTGACCTCTTCATTCTCTTATGGCATCAATCTATATGCTGCTTTGTTTGGTAAACTTACTCCAGGTATAAGATCAATTTGATGGCTTATGCTCCTGATGGATGGAAACGAACAAGGTAATTCGTCCACTACTATGTCAGCAAATTCCTCCAGCAGTTCCTGAATTTCCTCAGGTAGATCATCTATCTTGGTACTGGTTAAGATGACTCTAGGTTTTCTCACCACCGCAAACTACATTTGTTCATCTTTCTTGACTTCCTCAAGAATTTCCTTCCCAATCATGAGAAGTATAGTATTGTTGGCTTATGCTTTTACCTCCTTGTCTTTAATTGGCAGCAACATGTGTATCCTACCATTCTTCTCCAATGTGTAGGTGTTCTTTCTCCCATCATGAACAAAACTTATGTCATATTTCCATGGTCTCCCCAACAAAAGATGACAGACATCCATGGGAATAACATCACATAAAATTTCATCCTTATATCCCCCTATTTTAAATTCAACTAAACATTGCTTAGTGATAGTTACCTGATGTACTTTATCCAACCACGAGACTTTGTATGGGCTCGGATGTGCAACTGTCTCCAATTCTAGATTTTCCACCATTTCTATGGATACTAGATTATATGTGCTTCCATTGTCCACTATTACCTTGCATACCCTATCCTTGGTCTTACAAGCAGTTCTGAACAAACTGTTTCTTTGGACTGGATTCTCTATCTCCTTCTCTGGCTTCATGAGAATTTTTTGCATCACTAAAGATCTTCCACCTTCTGCCTCAAGATTTCACTTATGTGCCTCTGAAATGTGAGCTTCTCCTCCTCCATCTCTCTTTTTATAGGGACATTCAAAATATTTATGTCTGATCTTTCCACAGATAAAACATTTTATTTCTCCTCCTCTACCTCTTCCTCTTCCTTTAGCTCACGGAAAAGTGTTTATGTCGGCATACTATCTCCCCTGTGAAATTCCTCCTCTTTCAGGGTGAGTATGAGGTTTCTTTTCTTCTTCCTTGGTCTTCTGAGTTCTTTCCTAGGCAACTGCCTTGCCTCTGCTCAGACTTCTACCTCAGCTTTTTTGAACTTACTTTCGGTCCAATTTATCTTTAGCCTTCATAGCGATTTGATAAGAATCTTCCACATTCTTGATTTTCATCGTGCTCATCTCATCATGAATGTCATATCTCAGACCATTCATATATCTAGCAACCTTTTCATCATCACTTTCATGATGACCTGCTTTGATGTTGAGCCTGTAAAATTCCTTAGTGTATTCGTTCACTGTCATCCCTTTCTATCTCAATTTTTGCATCCTTCGAAACATATTGATTTGGTAGTCTCTAGGTATAAATTTGGCTTTCATTTTTGCAACCATTCTATCCCAGATTTTGATTCTTTGCTTGCCTTTGGAATGCCTGTCAGCCTATAGTTCATCCCACCACAGTGTTACATGCCCTTTAAGTCTAGTAATGACATGTTTAATTTTCTTATCTTCCTCGACATCCTCATAGTCGAAGTATTTATCCATAGCTCTAAACCAATCTAGTAGCTCTTCAACGACTAAGTTTCCTTCATACATTGGAATGTACATTTTTTCTTTGGCTCTGATTCTTGCAACAGCTCCGAATAGACGTTCTTCTGTAGCATCTTCGGCTATAACTTCTTCTTCAGCTCCAACCTCATTTTCAATTTCAGCTTCACTGACATCTCCAGCATCGGTTGTCCATCTTTGTTTTGTCTCCATAGCATCTAATCGAGAGTGGAGTTGTCTCATTTCCCTTTCCACAGCTGGATCAGTTATTGGTCTATCTTGACGTCTTTTGGGTGGCATTGCTCAAATCTGTTCCTCGTAGAATTTAGAATCTGTGCTCTGATACCACTCTGATGATAGCACCCCTACCTCAGCAATTTCTGAATGACCTCCCGGTCTAGGATCGTTCTTAATTTGCCCCTTGAGTCGAATTGACTCTTTGATTTCCCACAGAAATCTCCAACACATGCTAGTGTGTATCCACAGGTCCTTATGAGTTACGCCTATGCAAACAAGCACTAAGCGCCAACTCTCACCCATGTGTTCGTTGATATGACCACAACCTTCTCCCAAAAGAGTGTTTCAGGTTTCATGAATTCGTGATCCCATATGTGAGTCCTTCTATCTCTTCAATCCCCAAAACCCCAAAAGGGCTAATGGGTATCTGAATCCTCCCTTTGACTTTTACCTGATGTGACCTCTGACTAAAACTTGGGGCCAAATATTTCGGCATATGGAATTTAGCGTATCGATGAGTTTCTATGCAACAAATCCCTCCTCCTGATAACTGAAACCACGATATATCCCACAGCAAATCAATGATTCTAAACTCCCATGATATGATGGTCCTGATTCGATTGGGACTTCGCGAATCAAGAGTTTGAAACTCTCAACTCTGAGTCACAGCCTTCTTTACTTCCCGAATTCCGAAATAGAAAAATTCAACCACAAGATCAACGACCCTCATTGATTTGAATTCAACGGTCTCTATTCTTCCTAAGCTTGTGAGTGATGGAAAAACACTCAACCTTGATATTCTCATTGGCCAACTGGATCCAATGGTCCTCTACAAATCAGTACTTCCCCTTGAACCGTTTCCACCGTCCGCTCAGACTTCTAAAAGACTCCTCCACCAAACACTCTGGTGTCAAACCTTCTGAGATTTTCTATCTGTTGGGTGACTTCGACACTCGCCTTCCCTTGAAATATTCAGGGTTCTTTCCTTCCTGATCTTTCACTTGAAAACTCGAGGATTTCTAAGGGATTCTTGCACGCACTCCTTGCAACATTCACAAATAACCTCTGGTTATTTGACCCTTCAACTCTGTGCACTTCTTTGCAACAATAGTCCTTCAAACTTCCTCTTTAGTTGATAAAGATTAAGGCTTCCACTCACCTGTGCACACCTTGCATGGCTCTGTGCTACACCTGCACTTCTACTGAAGTGAGAAAAACGGTATCCCTCCTGATCTTTCTAAGATAAAACTCATAACTTCGTCAACGCACGCCTTGAAGACATTCACTGCACTCTTTGCAGGAATTCTTAGGACGATAAACAATTGAAACTTGTATTTCTCTCCTCACAGACTTCATACATTCAACATGAAATCACAAGCATACACATCGCATTGAAATAAATGCATAACAGAGAAACAAAACAACTATAAACATACCATTCAACAGATGTAAACAGTAAGCATAATAACACCATGAACGTGAGTCAGATTTATTATAATAACTCAAGTTTTCCTATACATGGGTTCTTCTTTGTGTTCTTTCTCTCTATAGCTCTACATGTTACAATGTTTTGAATCTCTACAATGATACAAGCGAATGTGTCTTTCATGAGTTTTCCCTCCTACAACTCTAAGCTATATAATCAAAATTAAAAGCTACCTACTTTACATTCAATACAAATAAATGCCTCCATATTCGACAGATGAGAGAAATTCTCAAGATCTGTTTACAACTCAAAACATTTAAGGGCAATTACGTCCCCCAACTATTACATTAAAGTTTCTTCATTCAAATTCAAAACATCCTCAAAATATGTGCTGGTGCAATTCCAACTATCTTCTACCTTTGTGCTTGCTTCGTTGGTTGCTTACGATGCTCCTACATCACCTTCACTTTCCATGCCATGCCTTGCCTTGCTTTTCCTTCACTTTCAATGACATGCCTTGCAATTCCATTGCATACCTTTTGATTCCATGACATGCCTTGACATTCATTACCTTGCCATTCCTTGTCTTGTCATTCCTTGTCTTGCCATGCCTTTCCTTGTTTTCACTTTCCATGCCATGTTTTTCCTTGTTTTTCCTTCACTTTCCATTCCATGCCATGCCATGCCTTGCCATTCCCTTCCATGGATTTCCATTCCATGTCATGCATTTCCTTTCCATGTTATTCCATTCCTTCACTTGCCATGACATGTCTTTCCATTCCATGGCATACCCTTCCTTGCCTTGCCATGCCATGCCATTCCTTTCCATGCCATGACTTTCCTTTCCATGCCATGGCATGCCATGCATTTCCTTTCCATGCCTGTCCTTGTCATTCCTTTCCATGCCTTTCCTTGCCTTCACTTGTCATGTAATGCCTTGCCTTTATTTTCCTTCAATTTTCATGCCATACCTTCACTTTCCATTCCATGCCATGCCTTTCCTTTCCATGCCATGTCATGCCTTCATTTTCCATGACATGTCTTGCCATTCCATTCCATGCCTTTCCTTGCCTTTCCATTCCATTTCTTTCCATGCCTTTCCATGCCATGTCTTTCCTTTCCATGCCATGCCATGCATTTCCTTGTCATGCATTGCATTTCCATGCCTTGCCATGCCTTACCTTTCCTTCACTTTCCATGCCATTCCTTTCCTTTCCTTTCCATGCCATGCCTTTCCATGTCATGTCATGCCTTTCCATGCAATGCCTTTCCTTTCCATGCCATGCCATGTCATACACTGCCTTTCCATGCCTTGCATTGCCATGCCTTGCCATGCCTTACCTTGCCTCCACTTTCCATGTCATTCCTTGCCTTTATTTTCCTTCACTTTCCATGACATGCCTTGTCATTCCATGCCATTCATTTCCATGCCATGTCTTTCCTTTTTATGCCTTGTCTTTCCTTCACTTTCCATGCCATGACTTTCCTTGATTTTCCTTCACTTTACATGACATGCCTTTCCATTCCATGCCATGCCTTTCCTTGCCTTTCCATTACATGCTAGGTCTTTCCTTTCCATTCCATGCCATGCCATCACTCTCCATGGAATGCCTTTCCATTCAATGTTATGCCTTTCCTTTCCTTTCCATGCCTTGTCATTCCTTTCCTTTCCATGTCATGCCATGTCATGTCTTGATTTTCCTTCACTTTCCATCACATACCTTGCCATTCCATGACATGTCTTTCATTTCCTTACCATGCCATGCCTTTCCATTCCATTCCATGCCTTTCCTTTCCATTCCATACCATACCATACCATACCATGCCATGCCTTGCCATGCCATGCATTTCCATGTCATTCCTTTCCTTTCCATGTGTTTCCATACCATTCATTGTCATTCCATGCCTCGAATTCACTTGCCTTTCCATACCATGTCTTACCATG
This sequence comes from Picea engelmannii, assembly GCA_009831015.1. Classification (NCBI taxonomy): domain Eukaryota; kingdom Viridiplantae; phylum Streptophyta; class Pinopsida; order Pinales; family Pinaceae; genus Picea; species Picea engelmannii. The sequence goes on from ML845336.1 coordinate 42,843, forward strand.
CCTTTCCATTCCATGCCATGCCTTGCCTTTCAATGCCATTCCTTCCCATACCATGCCTTACCATGCCATGTCATGCCTTTCCATGCCATGCCATGCCATGTCATGATTTGTCATGTCGTTCCTTTCCTTTTCATTCCATGCCTTCCCATACCATGTCTTAGCATGCCATGCCATGCCTTTCCATTCCATTCCTTTCCTTCACTTGCCTTTCCATGTCTAGCCTAACAAGGTGTTAAATTGCCAAACATATGTAATAAGCACTGAGAAAAACCCTAGTTCCAGAGATACACCAAAAAAAAGTTTTGCTAATGACATTATGATAGTGGAGGGGCTCCAATAGCTAAAAATCGGTTCTCTAGATCCAATGCAACTAATGGTTCACCAATACAAGTCTCGGTTTTAGTTTTATCACGAGTTGTGACTCGCCTTATCAAGCCATTCAGGGACATGTGGCCAATTTGGTTTGGGGGCATAAAATCCAAACCAATCGGCATAATAGAGTTTCGTAATCTCCCACAAGTCTGTTTGGCCAAGGTCCATGCAACTACACTACCCACAAATGCTTGACATAGTTTTCTTTAAAATTGAGCTCCTCTTCAGAAATTGCACTACTCTTCATTAAGCAAAACCTTAGTGTCAGAGATACTCCAACAAATGGTTTTCTAGAGGATGGAATGAAAGCATAGGAGACCCATTAGATGAAACTTGGTGCTTTGGATCCAATGCAACTGATGGGTCTCCCATTTGAGTCTCTTTTTTATTTTTATCGTGAGTTGCAACTCATCTCCTCAATCCATTTAGGGACATGTGGCCAATTTGGTCTGGGGGCATAAAATCCAAACTGAGAAGCATAACAGATTTTCGTAAGATCCTGAAATTATGTTTGGCCAAGGCACATGTGACTACACTACCCACAAATTCCCAACACAGTGTTCTTGAAAATCGACCTCCTCTTCAGAAATTGCATTATGCCTCATTGAGCAAAACCCTAGTGCCAAAGATACTCCAACAAACAGTTTTTTTGAGAATGAAAAGATAGTAGAGGGGCCCCACTAGCTGCAACCTAGTGCTCTGGATCTAATGAAATTGATGGTTCTACCATCTGAGTCTCGTTTTGAGTTTTATCGCAAGTTGCAACTCGCCTCCTCAAACCATTAAGGGACAAGTGGACAATTTGATTTGAGGGGCATAAAATCCAAACCAATCAGCATAACAAAGTTCTGTAAGATCCCACAAGTTTTTTTAGCCAAGTCCCATGTGACTACACTACCCACAAATGATTGACTTAGTGTTTATGAAAATCTATCTCCTCTTCAGAAATTGCACTTTGCCTCATTGAGAAAAACCCTAATGTCATAGATACTCCAACAAACCGTTTTCTGGAGGATGGAATGATCGCAGAGTGACCCCACTAGATGAAACCCGGTTCTTTGGATCCAATGCAACTGACGGTTCTCCCATCTAAGTCCCAGTTTGTGTTTTATCATGAGTTGCAACTCGCCTCTTCGAGTCATTAAGAGACATGTGGCCAATTTGGTTTGGGGGCATAAAATACAAATTGAGTGACATAACAGAGTTTTGTACACTCCCACAAGTTTGTTTGGTCAAGGGCCACATGACTACACTACCCAAAAATTCCTGACATGGTGTTCTTGAAAATCGACCTCCTCTTCAGAAATTTCACTATGCCTCATTGAGAAAAACCCTAGTTTCATAGATACTCCAACAAACAGTTTTCTGAAGGATGAAATGATAGCAGAGGGGACCCACTATTTTAAACCCAGTGCTTCAGATCCAATGCAACTGACATTTCACCCATTCGAGTCTCGGTTTGTGTTTTATCACGAGTTGCAACTCACCTCCTCAAGCCATTCAGGGACATGTGGCCAATTTGGTCCTGGGGCATAAAATCCAAACCTAGCGGCATATTGGAGTTCCATACGCTCTCACAAGTAAGTTTTTCCAAGGCCCATGTGACCACAATACCCACAAATGCCCGACACAGTGTTCTTGAAAATCGACCTCCTTTTCAGAAATCACACTATGCCTCATTGAACAAAACCCTAGCGTCATAGATACTTTCTGGAGGATGGAATGACAATAGAGGGGGCCCACTAGCTGAAACCTAGTGCTTTGGATCCAATGCAATTGGCGGTTTCTCCCATCCAAGTCTCGATTTGAGTTTTACTGCAAGTTGCAACTTTATTCCTGAAGTTGTTCAGGGAGTCACATGTTGGTATGGAAATGCAACATGTTGTTCTAGGTAAGTCTTATTAATTATGATAATTCATGTTTAAAAAATATATGATACCTTAGATATATGAATAAAGAGAGATTATGTTATAACATTGATATTCTCATGGCAAGTGAATGCAAGGCAAGGCATGGAAAGTGAAGGCATGGCATGGCATGGTAAGGAATGGTATGGAAAGGCATGGTATGGAAAGGCATGGCATGGAAAGGAAATTCATGGCATGGAAAAGCATGGCATAGCAAGGCAAGGAATTTAAAGGCATGGAATTGTATGGAAAGGCACGGATTGGTACGGAAAAGCATGGCATGGAAAAGGAAAGGAATGGAAAGTGAAGGCAAGGCAAGGCATGGCATGGCATGGAAATGCATGGGATGGCAAGTCATGGTATGGAAATGCATGGCATGGTATGGAAAGGCATGGCATGAAAAGGCGTGGCATGGAAAGGTATGGCATGGTATGGAAAGGCATGGCATGGAAAGGAATTGCATGGTATGGAAAGGCATGGCATGGAAAAGGCAAGGCATGACAAGTTAAGGAAAGGCAAGGCATGGCATGGGATGGCAAGGCATAGTATGCAAATCCAAGACATGGAAAGTGAAGGAAATGCAAGGCATACCATACCATACAATATTATACCATACCATGGCAAGGAAAGGCAAGGCATACCATACCATACCATATCATACCATACCATGGCATACCATACCATACCACACCATACCATACCATGCAAGGTCGTGGCAAGCCAAGGAAATTCAAGGCATGGTATGGCATGGCATGGAAAGGAAAGGCATGGTATGGCATGGCATGGAAAGGAAAGGCATGGTATGGCAAGGAAAGGTATTCCTTCACTTGCATACCATACCATACCATCCCAAGGATACTATAACATACCATACCATAACATTACACCTTTTATTAAATTTTTGTCATAATTTTCATCCCTTTAGGGCTTGATGTCTAGAATATTGTAGGGCTTTCATGTGCCATATTGGATTTAAGCATACCATGGAAAGCCAAGGAAAGTCATACCGTACCATACCATACCATGGAAAGGAATACCATACCATACCATTCAAGGACATGGAAAGGCAATTCATACCATACCATACCATCTCATATCATATTATACCATACCATACCATACCATGCAAGGCAAGGCAAGGCCATGCGAGGAAAGTAAAGGAAATTCAAGGCATGACATGGAATGGACCAGCAATTTATTCCTTCACTTTACATGCCTTCACTTTCATACCATACCATACCATACCATACCATACCATCCCATATCATACCATGGAAAGGCAAGGCATACCATACCATATCATACCATACCATACCATGCCAAGGATACCATACCATTCCAAGGATACCATACCATACCATACCATACCATGTGAGGTTTAAGTTGAAATTTGTTTAACTAACTTTTTTTAAAGGCTAGGATACCATAACATACCATACCATGCAAGGCAAGACAAGGCAAGGCATACCATACCATACCATGGCTAGGCGAGGCAAGGCAAGGCATACCATACCATACCATGGCAATGCAAGGCAAGTCATACCATACCATACCATGCATGGCTTGGTAAGGCATGGCATGGAAAGGCATGTAAATGGAATGGATTGGCAATGGAACGGCATGGAATGGAAATGGCATGGCATGGAACGATAATGGCATGGAAATGGCACGGCATGGCATGGCTTGAAAAGGCATGGAATGGCATGGAAAGGCATGGAAATGACATGACAAGGAAAGGAAAGGAAATACAATGCAAGGCATGGCATGGAAAGGCATGAAAAGGCAAGGCATGGCATGGCAAGTCAAGGTAATACAAGGACACGTATAACATCCCTTAAAACAAGTAATCATTATTTGAAAGGGGGCTGAAAATGAATGTTTAAACTAGGTTTTAGATAACAAATGCGTGTTTAAATGCAATATGACACATAACAACCATACAATATTTAAGACACCAAGCCCTAGAGGGATGAAAATTATGATAGAAATGTAATAAAAGGTGTCAAGGTGTATTCCAAGGTTTTAATTGTGAAGCATGGCAATGGCACGGCATGGCAATGTTTTGTTTTTCTTTTTTATTCCTGTTTCATTGAAATCCACATTTTGATTTGAATTTTTCCTTGCATAATTTTATGGAATGTTATATTTATTGTTATATAGGTTAAAATGGGAAACTACATTACAATACATGAGAAGCTACATGACAATGGCATGGAAATGGCATGGCATGGCATGGAAATGGAAATGGAAATGGCATGGATTGGAAAAGCATGGAAATGGCATGGCATGGAAAGGGATGGAAATGGAATTGCAAGGAATGGCAATGACATGGCATGACATGGAATGTCTTGGAAATGGCACAACAATGGAATGGAAATGGCATGGAAATGGAAAGGCATGGCATGGCTCAGATAGGTGTGGCAATGTCATGGCATGGAAATGGCATGGAAATAGCAATGGCATGGAAATGGAATTCCATGGAATGACTTGGCAAGGCATGACAATGCCATGGAATCAACATGTTTGTGGAATTGGGTTTAGGAGGGTCCTTTGTCTCCTTCTGTGATCTAACCCAAAAATTGGGTAGCAGTGTGCAATAAACTCTAATAGATGGTGAAGGGAAAATAATAATGGTTTCAAGTCTCCCTAGAGGAATTTTGGTATCATAGCATTACTTTCTATGGTGTGTCAAGAAATGTAACCTCAAAACCTATATTTGTAGGTGGAAAATGATACCCATTCTAAGATCTAGTTTCCATGTGAACTCTCTCATTCTATTGATCAAAATCAATAATTATAGTAGACATCATGGAAGACTGAATAAATGTTATTAATAATTGATGGGTTTAACAAAATTTACATATACCCACTACACAAGCTAAACAAACATGAGTGCATTAACGACTCATTGACTAGTATTTTTGGAATTTATGAATGGTTACACATAAATCAAATGATTTTATATATGTCATGCATAGAAAAAGGGGATTAATGTATGTTCCCTATAAATTGGTCAAATTATGGATTGCATCAACCAAGAAACTAACAACTAGGCTTATCAAAGGAATGTCAAGGGAAGACTAGGGTCAAGGTTTTGTCCTAAGGAGACTAGGAATGCTAGGACTTTTACCTACAAGAAGAAAGAAGTTTTTTTATCATGTAGCTCTGGTAAGAGAATAAGTTAGGGTTTTGTGGCATTTTAAAACCCTAGTGGTACCTAATGTGTTTGTTATCTAGAAGATAGAGGGAGTTGATCTTGTACAAGTGTGGGATACAAATGTTGGTTCCAAAAAAGACTTACCAATGTGTATGCTACATTGTTGATGATATCTAATGGAGTGATATATTGGCTAATGTTATCTTATGGGTTCCATAGCTAGGTTTTGAGGAGCCCAAGTTATAAAAACCCTTGATAAGATATTGGTAGGTGCATGTACTTCATATTCTAAACATATACGAAGTGTTTGGGTTGTCCAAATGTTGTGTACTTCCATAATTGAATTTTATCATATGTCATTGATGCAGGAGCATCGTCAACAAAGCGCGAGTAGAGGACAACTCAGCACCCCAGTGCGCATTTTGAAGTGATTTTCAATTCATTTTTTAAAATAACATGTCACAAAATATCTTGAAAGGATTGTAATCAATGAACATCTTAAATGTTTAGGAGTTGAACCATCGCATGAGATCAATGGGGGATGTATTTTCCTTTAATGTAGTAGATTGCAGTACAGATTCAAAGCATTTTCTCTTATCTATTTGTCTCGAACATTTATTGTAATAATCCTTAGTAGTTGAAATATTTTAATTTGATAGGATACCACCAAGGTAGTCAGAGGGAAAATCTCTATGAGCTCTTTTGTATAAATAAATGTATTGTATGCCCAAATGATGTTGTTGATAGTTGTTGTTGAAGGTTATTGTTGTTCAAATAGTTGTTGTAGAGATTGTTGAAGCTTATCAGAGTATTGTACGAGCCCATGTACACTTCATTTGAATGAATATAATAGATAAGCGTTGATCCAAATGTTTGGCGTTGTTTTTACCATGTCTATACGAATGAATGGTAGGCTTTCTGTTTAATTGCAATTCTCTCTGTTTATTTGTTCTTGTGTTTATGAATTCATTTACATCGTTGAATGTATAAATCTTTGAGGGTTTATATAAGTTTCAATTATTTCTCTTCACGATATTATGCAAGGAGTGCATATTTTCCACAAGGAGTGTGTTGACAGAGTCTGTTTCGACTCAGAAGCTCAGAAGAGATAGCATGAAGCTTTAATTTGCAAGGAGTGCAAAGTGTCCACAAGGTGTGCGTTGACAGAGACTTTTTGATTTAGAATATCAGGAGGAATAACTCTAAGTTCACTTTCAGAAGAGTGGAATAAAATTTTGCAAGGTGTGTACAGTCGCTCACAGAGAAGTTGAGTTGTGGAAGAAGACATGTTACAAGGTGTGCACAGAGTCAAGATTCGACTAAGTGTCGAAAAGGTGTTCTAAAAAGTTTAGAGTTTCAAGGAGGAACACTCTTAGAAGAGGTAGCATGCGAGAATTATTCAATAGGGAGGAGTCTTTTAAGATTCCCCAAGTTAATGTGCAAGATCCATTCAGAGGTAGCGGGATCATTCCAGACCGTTAGATCTAGGAAGAGTTGCAAGGAGGTTAGTCTTGGATTCCTTCGACACTCCAAGTGTTTGGAGGTATTAAAGTGTTGTAAGTGCAGGATTGTCGAAGTCCGGAAGCTACGAACCAAATATACATCATTGGTATTGTGGATGATACGTGGAAACATATATGAGAGTTCGAGGAGAAGAGCTTTGGAGAAATTATGGAGTGCAAATGGAAATCTTCACAAATTCGTGAAGAGCGAAGTGATCATAACCATCATTTATAGAGAGGACGTGTGGTAGAAATCCATGAGGTTCGTAGGAAGGGTCCTTCAGAGAAGAGTAAAGGAGGAGTAACCAAAACTCTCAAAGCCCAAAGCTACGAGGCACTCAGGAGATTAAGCCTTGGGTCATATCCCAAGGTCGCATGTGGAAAGGGGCTAGTAGAAAGAAATAGCGCTGAAATTTGAATTTATAAAGAGTGCTAAGGAAAGGGTCTCATGGGTCGCATAAAACTTGTGCCTAAAGTGATAAAGGCATGTGTTCAAAAAATTTGGGGCTATAAATGCCTCGAGGATCTAATTCATATTGGGAATTTTAATATCCTTGACCGAGAGGTCCCGTAGCCCCGAGGAGAGAAGGGGGGTATGCGTCAAGTGATATCAGAGCCTATATATATTTTAGGTTCTATAAGCAGGAAGTGGAGGTAAGTGGTCTCATAAAGAAAAAGTTTCTTTTGAAGTTTTGTGTGTGGAAAATTTCAGCACCATGCCTCCTAGAATACGTGTGGAGCCACCTGTAGAAAATCGAGCAGTGGAAAGGGAGACGAGAGAACTTTGCGCAAGATTAGATTCTATGGAAACAGCTCAAAGGAGAGCACCTAATGTTGGAGACTTAAAATATGCAGAGAGTGAAGAAAGAGAAGTTGAGGAAGTTGTAGTTGAACGCTTGCTGAAAGTTGTTGTTAAATTGGGAGCTAGAGAAAAGATAGATATCCCAATGTATGAAGGAAATTTAGATGTTGAAGAATTTCATGATTGGATACGAGAAATGGGTAAGTACTTTGACTATGAAGATTTTGATGAGGAGAAAAAGGTGAAACATGTTGTCACCAAATTGAAAGGACATGCAGCACTATGGTGGGATGAACTATAGGATGATATAAGAAGCAAAGGTAACTAGAAGATCAAGAGTTGGGATAGAATGGTAGCCAATATGAAATCTAAATTCATACCCTAGGATTACCGGATAAATCTGCTCAGGAGGTTGCAGAACCTAAGATAGAAAGGAATGACAGTAAAAGATTAAACAAAGGAGTTCTATAGGTTGAACATCAGGGCTGGATAGAGAGATAAATATGATGAAAAGGTCACCAATTATATCAATGGCCTGAGATATGAAATCTAGGATGAAGTCAGCATGATGATAATGAAAACAGTAGAGGAGGCTTATCAGATTGCGCTGAAGGAAGAGGAGAAGTTGTCCAGAAAACAGAGCCAGCGAAGCAGAGGCAATAGTCCACATAGAGGTAAGGGAATTGTCCATGATAAGGAACATAAGCCTAAGGGTGATACTAAAAAACCACATAGTCACTCAAAAAGAGAAGGAAGTTTCTGAGGGAGACAGAGTGGTGGAAGAAATTATTTTCCTCAAGGAAGAGGAAGAGGCAGAGGAGGAGAGGTGAAGTGTTGTGCCTGTAGAAAGACAAGACATGTGTCTTGGGAATTCCCTGAGAAAAATAAAGAAGGAGGTGAAGCTCACATTTCGGAAGCGTAGAAGAAGAAAGTGCAGAAGATGGAAAATATCTTATGATGAAGAAGGTTATCTGGAAACTAGAGCCAGAGGTTGAAAATCCAGTGCAGAGGAATAGTTTGTTCAAAACTACTTGCAAGACTTAAGACAGAGTATGCAAGGTGATAAATGACAGTGGGAGCATTGATAACTTAGTATCCACATAGATGGTGGAGAAATTGGAGCTGGAAACAACTGCACATCTGAGTTTGTATAGAGTCTCATGGTTGCATAAAGGACACCAGGTAATGGTAACTAAACAATGCCTAGTTGAATTTAAGATAGGAGGATATAGATATGAGATTTTGTGTGATGTGATTCCCATGGATGTATGTCATGTTTTTTTAGGGAGACCATGGAAGTTTTACAAAAATGTCATTCATGATGGGAGAATAAATACTTATACTTTGGAAAAGTATGGTAGGACACACATGTTACTGCCAATAGAGGAGAAGAAATTAAAGGAAGAATCCAGCACAAGTATACTTCTCTTGAGTGGGAAAGAAATCCTAAGTGAAGTTAAGAAAGAACAGGAGATGAAATTTGTTGTGGTGAGGAAACCCAAAGTTGTCCCTACAAGTACTTCTATGTTGGATATGTCTGAATAAATTCAGGAGTTGTTAGAGAATTTTGTTGACATAGTAGTGGATGAGTTACCTAGCTCATTTCCACCTATCAGGAGTATCATCCATCACATTGATCTAATACTAGGAGCAATTTTTCTGAACAAAGAAGCATACAGATTGACACCTCAAGAGAATGAGGAGGTAAAGAAACAAGTCCATGATTTGATGGACAAGGGATTAGTCAGAGAAAGCTTGAGTCCATGTGCAATACCAACTGTGTTGAGTCCAAAGAAATATGGAGGATGGAGAATGTGTACAGACTCAAGAGCCATATACAAAATTACCATCAGGTATAGATTTCCTTTGCCAAGGATGGATGACTTAATGGATTTTTTGAGCGGATAAAGCTATTTTTCAAAGATAGATCTGAAAAGTGGATATCACCATTTAAGAATGAGAGAAGGTGATGAGTGAAAAAAAACCTTCAAAACAAATGAAGGGTTGCATGAATGGCTTGTTATGTCATTTGGCTTAACAAATTCCCCAAGTACTTTTATGAGATTGATGAATGAGGTATTAAAAGATTTCATTGGTAAGTTTGTGATTGTATATATGGATGATATATTAATATTTAGTAAAACTAAAGAAGAGCATTTGAGGCACTTAACATTGGTAATGAGAAAATTGCAGAAGGAGAAACTGTTGATAAATCTGCAGAAATCCTCTTTTGTGAAGACATAAATCATTTACTTGGGTTTTGTAATATCTTCAAATGAGTTGAATATGGATCCAGAGAAGGTGAAAGAAATCATAGAATGGCCATCACCAAGAAGCATATTTGAGGTGAGAATCTTCCATGGATTAGTGAGTTTCTATCGGAAGTTCATTAGAAATTTCAGTGGAATTTGTACACTGATGCTAGATATGGTGAAGAAGAGACACAAGTATTTCAAATGAAAAGAAGAATCTGAGAAAGGTTTCAGTATATTAAAGGAGGAGATAACAGAACAATCGATTATGGTCTTTCCAGATTTTGGGAAGACATTTCAAGTCCGATGTGATGTTGGTGGAGTTGCAATTGGAGCAATCTTGAGCCAAGATAATAGGCAATTTGCATATTTAAGTGGGAAGCTGAATGGCACCAAGAGGAAGTATTCCACATATGATAAAGAGTTTTATGTAGTAATTCAATCCTTAAAGAAATGGAGGCACTATATTGTTCCAAAAGAGTTTGTTTTGTATAGCGATAATCATGCTTTACAATTCATAACCAGACAGGAGAATTTAAATCAAAGACACGATAAGTGGATAGAGTTTATGTAAAATTTCACTTTTGTCATTAAACATATTTATGTTAATGCTAACAAATTTGTTGATGCATTGAGCAGGAGATGTCTAATTCTGCAGGAATTTTGGGTGAAAACCTTAGGGTTTGAACACCTTAAGGAGATGTATTGTGATGATCCATATTTTAAAGAGGCATATGAAGCATGTGAAAATCATGTTTTTAGAGATAGAATTCAATGGACAGAGTATATGTTTCAATATGGATTGTTTTTTAAAGGTAGCCAGTTGTGCATGCCGAAATTCTCAATGAGAGATAATTTGTTGAAAGAAAAACATAGTGGAGGTCTAGCCGAACATTTTGTCCATGAAAAGACATTTGCACAATTGAATTGTTCATACTATTGGCCAGGTATGAGGGCATATGTGAAGAATTTTGTTAACATATGTAATATTTTCCAGCATGCAAAAGGAAAGAGACAAAACACTGGGTTGTATCATCCATTGCC